>CM041777.1:262699045-262754126 GCA_023374045.1 Limonium bicolor | reverse complement strand
TTGCTTGTAATGGCTCTGTCAAACCCAAGCTCTTCTGTTCCAGCACGGCGGGGTCGACACTTTTCACCGACGGGGAAAAGTGCGTTGTCGAAGATCCTGCCGTCCTTCTGAAGACATCTGTGGGGAATACCCTCGCCAGGGCCACCGGCTCCAGCCTCACCGTGACAGATTTGAAGAAGCTCATGAAAGGCATACAAGTTCCATTGGGGTCGAAGATTCGTGTGCCGGCGCCGACGGCGCACCCTTTCAACTACTTTGGGGATGGTTTTGTGGTGTATCGGGAGCACCTTCACCGCGGCCTGCGTTTCCCCCCGCACCCCTTGTTCTTGGCTTTCTCTCCCGCCGGCGTTGCACTCTTGCCCATCTGAACCCCAATGCTGGGTTGTTTGCACGCCTTCCTCTCTGTTTGCGCGGAGAGCGATATTACTCCCGATGCGCGGGAGTTTGTTAACTTCTTCACCACCAGGGTGAATACTACTACTACGGAGGAGGACATCTCCGTCTTGGCTGTTTCCGGGTACTCCTTTTTTAAACGCGTGAGCCTGGAGAGCGGCTGGTCCTCCAATTGGTTTGTTTTCTACCCTTCGAGGGGTACTTTTATCGGAGTCTCCCATATCGGAGACATAGCTAAGGGGCAGCTTGCCTCTCCGCTACCTTCTTCGCAAAACCGTCTCCGGTTGGAGACATACTCAAGAAGTTGAGTTCTTCGGCACTCCACCCCATCACCTTCTTTCTTTCCGAAGAGAGATTGAACAAAACTCGGGCGAAGATCGATCGTACGTATTCTCCTTGTGTTCTTTTTTCTTTATTAGTTTCCGGTTTGTTTTCTTACTTCTTTTCATCACAGCTTTTGCTCAAACGGGCGGGAAATTTCTCTCCGCTACAACTGGGAGCTTGTTGACTATAGAGCTCCCGAAAGAGAAGAAAGGAGCCCCACCTGCTCCTTCCGGTGGTAAAACCAGGAGTCCCACTGGTAGCAAGACTGCTGGCACTAAGAGGAAAGCCCCCGAGGGGCCCAAAAAAGTTGATCAGCAAAAAATTAAATTAGTGCGAAAGGAAAAGCATGTTACCGAAACGGGTTTTTCAACCGACCCCCTGCTACTGTTCCTCCGGAAAACGGTACTTCCGTATCTACTCCTTCCTGTAGTCCGGGCTAGAGTTAAGAAAGATGTGGATTTAACTCCCATATCGTCCCTTTCCCTGACCTGCATGGCTTTTTTGCGTAGACGAAGCTTTAACTCAAAATACCGATTCCATTTTTTCCACCGGTATACCCTTCCACAGCCTCTTTTTGTCCTTCCCTTTGCTTTTACTTCTTGTTTTCCGCTTGATTACTTATGACTTTGTCTTCTGCAGCCCCTGCTCCGCCCTCCGCAGATCCTGAGCCCGAAAGGGAGCGCCGACCCGTGCGCGGTGTTACAATAAGGAAGGTGGAGCCCCAAAGGAAAAAAGAAAAAAGACTCGCGAAGCTCCGCCCGGTAAAGGCAAGGGTATTGCCGAGGTTGTGCGGAGGAACGGTCTTCCTCGGATTCATCTGACGGTCCTTCTCTAGAGGCTCCTCCGTCCGGAGCTAGGAGCAAGCATGCGGAGGACAGATCTTCTCCTCCACCGCGGGCCGATCCGTCGGTCTGCGGTCCTTCTCCGAAATTGGACCGGGGCTATCACCGAGGAAATCGGTTCCTCGCATTCCATTCGTCCGTGGAATGAGGTACAAGGCCTTTTGGTCTACTGCTGCGAAGGCCTAACAATGAAAATGGCATTTCGCGCCCAGGCTCCCGTCCGACTCCCTTTAAACAAAGACTTCGGGTTGGGGAGGGTAGTTCTGACGCCATGTCCGCCACTCTCTTCCGGAGAACGTGGCTTTTGATCGCCTTTGGAGCGCTTTAACTCAGGTTTGTTTCCTTCGCATATCCCTGTAAAACCTTTAGTTTTATTCTTGATACCTTGTTTTTAGGCCATGGCGATGGCCCAATGCGTTGAGACTCAGTCCCAATATTCCTCTCAAGCTCTCCGCTATCATGGAGCCCGTGCGGAGAGGTACAGGAAGGCTTTTGAAGAAAGAAAAACCCGGGGCTCAAGAAACTCTTGCACAAGCGGAGGCCCAATTTGAGGCCGAAAAGCCGCCTTTGAGAGGAACTTCAGGGAAACTGCCTCCATTGATCAGGAGGATACAGTCAACAAGCTGCAGGCTGCTTTTGATGACCAGAAGCGGGTGCTGGAAGAGGAAGCTGAAGACTTCCGGAAGGTTGCTGAAGAAATCCGGAAATCCACCGAGGAATCTTCGGTCTCTTCTTCGAGGCTGGCTGGAAAAAAAGAACCAACTCCTGCAAGCAGCTGAGGTCAAACAGAGTGATCTTCAAGCCGGCCTTGAATCAGAGAGGCAGAAGCTTGCGGAGGCCGCTCTTTGAATTGAAGAGCTTGAGGCCCGGGTGGAAGCTCAGAAGGAAACGGCTTCTGGTAACTTTCATATCTTCGAAAGCTTCTTCTTCCCTTTGTTTTTTTAACCCTCTGCATTTTATTGCAGAAAATCCAGGTCCTTCGTCGGAGGCTGCCGAAGCTCTGACTTTTGGCTTAAAAAGGTGTCAGGCCTTAAAGCCTCACTAATCACTTCGGAGCGGAGAGGGAACGATACCGGAGCCTTTCCCTGGCCTATGAGAACCAGGTTGCGAAGCTAAAGGGGGATCTCAAGGAGAACACGATCGGAGCTTCAAGCAAAGGACCGCACTGTTTCAGGCCTTAAAGAGGCGCTCTCTTCCCAGTGTTGCAAATTGCTGGAGAGAGCTAACGAATTGTGTCGGAGTTCTTCTCCGAGAAGCAACAATCCGTGGATGAAGCTCTTTATGAAAGCCTCGAGTTTGAAGCACTTGCTCGCTGTCCACCGGATATCACGAGGAGTTAGTGAGGGTTTCACGCCCTGCGGGGAATACGTGTTTTGCTCTATCCTTTATGGGATCAGTTGCTGCGCGGGCCCGGAGTGATGCCGCCCTTTCATCCGGTAAGCGAGAAGGAGGACTCCGAAGGAAGCACCTCAACTCTTCAGAGGCGAACACAAGAGTCCGAAAAGCTTGCGGATAGACCTGCAGAGCCTGCAACATAAATTTTTCTTTTGCTTTATATTTTGTTATAAATATCATCTTTTTGTTTCGGAGTACCTTCTCGTTGTAATTAACATTTTATGATTGACCAACCAGTCCTTTGGGTATGACCGGAGCGACCGGTTCCCCGAAAGTTTGAAAATTTTAATCAACGTAGAATTTTTAAGCGGTTTTTCATTTTTTGTGGAGATTGCTTTGCGGTAACTTCTTAGTTACACTTTTATGCTTTCACACTCTACCATTGTACATATGGTGAGATCGTCGGTTTAAACACTCTACCAACTTTGAGTCGGTGAGATCGTCGGATTAACACTCCACTGGCAGTGAGACAGCGAGATCGTCGGATGAATTACACTACCATCGTTGATGGTAGATCGTCGGATATCAAACACTCTACCATGGCCAATGGGAGATCGTCGGATACATTCTTTGTCCGTCCTTTTCTTCCCTTTTAAAAGATTCCTTTGTTTCGCGCTGTTTCTTTTTTGGAAGATGGGTTTCGTTTTGGCTCTGAAAACTTTTATTACATAACCGGAGGGTAAAACGTTTTGAAAACAAGATAACTGAGATCATTAAGCAAAATGCTTTATTGCTTCCACTTGCGAGATCGTTGGACATCTGAACAAGATTATCCCTGCCTTTTACCAAACAACTTATTAACCTGCAGTTGAAAGAAATATTAAACGTAGAACTTTTGAGGCATTCTGCGTGCCAGGAATGTGGTAAATCGCCCCCGTCATATTTCGAGTCTATAAGATGCACGATCAGTCTTAGCTCGAACGATGTATGGGCCTTCCCACTGAGGTTGTAACTTAGCTGGCTGTTTTACCTCCCGAAGTACTAAATCACTGCGGAGAAGGACCGTTCTCTCACTTTTTTATTGAAATGACGTTCAATTCTCAACTTGTCATTTTGATTTCTTAAGTCGGAGATCATTCGTTTTTCATCCAAGACGTCCAACTCATCTCGGATGCCTTCATCGTTCTATTCTTCTTCGTACCCTTCAATCCTTTTTGATGGTATCATGATTTCTGCGGGTACCACCGCTTCCAAACCGTACGTCAATCTGTAAGGAGTTTCTCCGGTTGGCCCACTTGACGGTCGTCCTGTTTGCCCATAGGACCTGCGTGAACCTCCGCCCCACTTCTCTTTTTCCTTCCAACTTTCTTCTCAAAGCTTTTACGATTTGTCCATTTGTATTCTCTACCTGCCCATTCGCTTGCGGATGAGCTACAGAGGCAAATCTCAGGTCAATCTTTCCATTCTTCGCAAAAATCCCTAAAAATCTTGCAATGAACTGCGCACCGTTGTCCGTTATGATTACCCTTGGTATTCCAAACCGACATACGACATTCTTCCAAACAAACTCCTCTGTCTTTCGCGCAGTTATGTTACTACTGGAAGAGCCTCCACCCACTTGGTGAAGTAGTCTACTGCCACATACAAGTATCTATACCTTCCCGGGGAAGCCTCTGGAAATGGTCCGACGATATCTAGTCCATTTCGCAAAGGGATCGGAGAGGTGATAGATTTCATCTCCGCAGGCGGGTTTCCAACCCTCGGACCATGTAACTGGCACTGCACGCATTTTTTGACATAGTCCCCGCACATCTTCTGGATTGTCGGCCAAAAGTAGCCCATCCTTAATATCTTATGCATTATTGCTCTTCCTCCTTGGTGGTGGCCGCAAACCCCATCGTGGACTTCGGTGACAAGCTCTAGTCCTTGACTTTCCGTTAAACACTTCATCGATGGTCTGCCAAAGGATCGCTTATACAGTTGGCCGTTTTCGAAAAAGAACGACGTTGCCCTTCTTTTTATTGTTTTGGCCTCTCTTTCGTCCTCTGGAAGTGTTCCTTGCTGGATATACCGAACAATGGGAGTCATCCATGATTCGCTTAATCGGTTATTTCAACTGCCATTGTCTCGCCTCTCCTATACTCGGGAGTTTCTGTAGTTGTAGCTGTACCTCTTCTGGTATTCCTTCCGCTATACTTGCTAATTTAGCCAGTACATCGGCCTCCGAGTTTGGTCTCTGGATATATGGCGGAGATTGCATTTTGAAAATCTTGCCCTTAGATCCTACCTTTATTAAGTACAGTTTCAATCTTTTCCTCCTTCGTTTCGAAGATGTTCTCACTTTGCCTTTGCCACAAGCAGGGAATCAGATTGTACTTCCAGCTCCGTTACCCCTAGAGCACAGGCTATTTCCAATCCTTGTACTAACGCCTCGTATCCGCTTCGTTGTTTGTTACTTCGAATTCCAACTTACTGCATGATTCACTTCCTTCCATCAGGAGTCTGGATCACAACCCCAACTCCCGCACCAGTTTTACATCTAGCTCCATCCACCCACATCTTATACGGGACTTCCCTTCTTCTTGACAAGAAAGAAGAAACTTGCTCGGTGATAAAATCGACCAGGGCTTGAGCTTTTATTGCTGTCCGAGGAACATAATGGATTTCAAATTGAGTAACTCCACTGTCCAAGTAATCATCCTTCCGGAGGCGTTCGGGTTATTAGTGATTTGTTTTAAGGGCCAATTAGTTCGGACGGTGATGATTCGGTGCGACTGGAAGTATTGGCTTCAGTTTTCTGGATGCGATTACAAGAGCAAACAAAACTTTCTCGATATTGGAATATCTTGTCTCCGCATAGCGGTTAGGATTTTTCCGGTAAAATAGACTGGGATTTCCTTCTTTTCCTCCTCCATGACTAAGACTGCTGCCACCGCCCACTCAGAGACGATAAATATAAGAATAGATCCTGGCCTGGTGTCGGAACGCCAAGCTTTGGAAGTTCCTGAAGCATTTTCTTGATTTGTTCGAAGCGTCTATACACTCTGTATCCCACTGGAATTTTTTATTTTTCCGGAGTGTATAAAAAATGGAATGGATTTTTCCTGGAGCTTGGAGCAAAATCTACTTAAAGCAGTGAGCCTTCCATTCAGGGCTTGTACGTCCTTAATGTTTCTTGGCTGCGGAAGGTGAGGACTGCTTGGGTTTTTTCCGGATCGACCTCAATCCCTCTCTGTCCGACTATAACCCCAAAAACTTCCCTCGGGTGAC
This sequence comes from Limonium bicolor, assembly GCA_023374045.1. Lineage (NCBI taxonomy): Eukaryota > Viridiplantae > Streptophyta > Magnoliopsida > Caryophyllales > Plumbaginaceae > Limonium > Limonium bicolor. The sequence continues at coordinate 262,747,962 of CM041777.1, read as the reverse complement.
TCCGAAGACGCATTTTTCAGGGTTTTAACTTGATTTTGTATTTATCCAAGGTATCGAAGGTCTCCTCAAGGTCTTCATGTGCTGGGCTATAGAATCACTTCTTACTACTATATCATCCACATATGCCTCCACATTTCGAGACAACTGCTCCCGAAACACCTCATCAATCATTCGTTGGAAGGTTGCCCCTGCATTTTTCAATCCAAACGGCATGACCTTGTAGCAAAAAATACCAGTTGAGGTGACAAAAATATGTTTTCTCTTGGTCATTTTGTTCATCATTATTTGGTTATATCCAGAGAACGCATCTAAAAAGCTCATCACGCCACTCTGCGTTGTTGCCGTTACAAGCTTATCTATGGAAGGCAAAGGATAGAAATCTTTGGACAAGCTTTATTCAAGTCTGTGAAGTCTACGCACATCCTCAATTTTCCGTTTGCTTTTTTAACCAAAACTACATTCGATAGCATTTTGGATAAAAAACTTTTCTAATAAAGCCGACCTCTAGCAACCTCTCGACCTCCGTCCGCGCAGCCTCGTCCCTTTCTCTTCCTATAATCCTCTTCCTCTGTCGGATGGCAGGAAACTTCGGATCGACGTTCAAGTTATGCTGGATAACGCTGGCGTCCACTCCGGGCATGTCTTTGGGCTCCAGGCGAATGTCTTCTTCTTTTTTCCAAAAATCTCATAAGCGAATCTGCTCATCATGGTGAAAAGCATTTCCATTTTGAAAAATTTAGAAGGATCGGAGTTCAGGGGTACCTCTTCTGGTTTTCCGCCGGTACCACCGCCTTCTCGGAGGTTTCCCCAGACATCCGTGTCCTGGCCTCTCCTTCTTCGTACTCTCGACTGGAGCCGACCTCTTTGACTACGTCTTCCTCCGGAAAATCCTCAGTAATCCGACTTCGCACACCCTTGCTGTTTTCTGGCTTCGGGAATGGACACCAGCCTTCCGCTCCTTGTCAAGTATTTAAGCTTGAGATAGTAGGTGCTACAGACAGCTCTGAAAGCATTTGATCCCAGGTCGTCCCAAGTAGACGTGTATCCGGACAGATCTCGCAGATATATAGGGTTATTTTTCTTTTCCGATCATCCTTTTGGCCCAATGTCATTGTGAATCGACACTTCCGCTAGCCTGAGCCGTGATTCCTCCAATGAATCCTCCAAACGTAGCAGTGAATGGCTTGACCTTTTCATCTGGGATTTTCAGTTTCCGGAACGCCGCTAAGGAGGATCACATTGCTCCCGCCCCGCTGTCGACAAGGATGTTTCCTACCATCCTATCATTGATTTGAGCTCGAATGACGAGGGGTCGTTGTGGGGGTAGTGACTCCCTCCTCGTCTTCCTCCGTGAAGTAGATAGGTGGTAGGGTTTCCTTTTTGGACTTTTTTCTTCGGGTAGCTTCTCATGGACTTCATGTACGGCCTTTTCTTTCTTTGTTGTGAACGGTCCTTTTCTGAGAACAACCAGTTATAACTCCAAAATCGAAAGATTTGCCATTTGGTGCGAACAAATGGAAGCTCAGTTGATGTCCGTAGATTACAAGGTTTGGAAGGTGGTGATGCAAGGTGATTACAAACCTACTGTCGTTTGTTGAAGGTGAGAGACAAACCAAACCTGAGGATCAATGGACAGAAGTCGATGAAAATCTCTTAAGCAAAAATAAACAAGCTCTTCGCATTCTTGTCTCCTCCTTATCCGACGAAGATCAAGGAAGGGTCTTGGGTATAAGAACGGCAAAAGAGTATGGGATTTTCTGAAGATTGCTTATCAAGGAACGAAATCAATCCGCAAAGCTAAGGAGAAACAGTTTCAATGAGAGTTTAACAACTTCAAGATGTCAGAGGGCGCGGGTCTAGCACTGACGGTAGAAAGGTTCAATCAAGTGCTTATGGAACTCAAAACGGTTGGGGTAACTCTTTCTAATGAGACTATTAATGATAGATTTCTTGACTCATTAACCAAGGATTGGCTTAACTATACCTCACTTCTGAGAAAACGAAAGAATTATCATCTATGTCGTTTGAAGAATTGTGTTCAGATCTGATAGTTCATGAAAGCATGAGATGAACAAAATGTAGTGGTGCACAAGGATCTCGCACTCATGGCAAAGCAATCTGTCGAAACGCCAGACTGGGACTATGATGATGACATGGAGAATGAGATCACTATGCTAGCACAAGGACTAAAGCGCATTCTTAGTCGAAAAGGTTATCAAGGTGGAAAGTCTAGACGTGAGTATTATACCAACAAGTATGAATGTTTTCGATGTCACAAAACGGGACATTTGATAAGGATTGCCCTTTACCATCGAGATCTTCACAACATCGAGGATGTGAGTCACGCATGGAAACTTCCGTGTGGGGTGAGGATGATACTGAATCAGATGGCAAAGATAGCAATGAAGCACATTTTTGCATGACTACAATCCATCGGTCTCATACTGACACTGCAGCAAAATATGATGATACTATGTGTTTGATGCCTGAAGATAAGGTACTTCAATCCCTCATAAGGGATCAGGTAAGTTCTCAAAGCTTGAATGATTTATGATAGTTCTACTAAGTCACAAGTGTTTGATATGTTGAAAGACGCTCTTTAAAAATTAGGGATTTGGAAGCGAAACAAGAACATACCACAGAGTCTCTTATTGTGATTAGAACTACAGAAGAAATGGCTATTTTGAAAAGCTAAGGTTCATGTTTGATTTAATAGCAGCTGAAGATCTATTTTACTGCACTGATCAAGTATAATAAAAGTCATCAGTTTTCTTTTACCTGCTCATTGTTCATACTTACTGCCCTGTTCTGATTCTATTCTGAGTGGGCAGAAACAAGAAATTCATCTAACAATGAGTGGATCGTCAGGACAATGCTGATCTCAAAGACAGTGTGATGCGCTTAGTAGAAATTAGACATTCGACTTTGGAAAATCCCTCTGGTATAAAGGAAAAGCTAAACTTATGAAAGGTGGGTTGACCTAATCAAGGACGTGCTGGTCTAGGGGTTTTGCGGCACTACTTCGTCAACGTCTAATGGTTTACCTCAGAAACAAAATTCACAGACTAGGACTGATCCTACAAGATATCCTAGTGTTTCAAATTCATGAACTTCATATACTACTGCTATGAATGTTACTTCACATGTAAGGGGTAGAGTGTAGTTACTGTCATATACGTGGTCACCATATTCGTTCATGTCACAAGCTTCAACGCAAGAATGCTCGACTTGCTCAGTCTACTACTGTTAAATATGCTCAGCGTTATATCAATCTTAGACGTCCCAGACAACAATGGGTCCCTAAGCGGCACTAACTATTTTCTCTTCTCAGGATAATAAAGTTCCAAACTGGCAGCTGATGGAGTTTGGATGTTCTTGTCATATGAAAGGAAATCATACTCAAATTTGGTTTGGTTTTTTTTGTAGGATCTGCCTTCTTCCTAAGGGCTTTCACAGATCGAGACTGATAAAAAAAAATTATGGTTCTGCCCCAGATTGGTCAGTTCAAGCCCGGTGCTTTGGTTCTTCTAAGAGACAATCACATATTGCACTCTCCCACATTGAAGCGGTGTATATCATTGCTACTGCTTGATGCGCCCACATCCTCTACCTTCAATATCAATTGGCTGACTATGGTGTTCCTTAGTCTTCTGTGCCAATCTACTACGATACTCACTTCAGTATTGCACTGACGAAAGATTCAGTTCAACATTTCATGATAACACATATTGAGATTCGTCATCACTTTGGCAAGAATATTGTGGATCTCCCTTATTGTGCCACTGATAAACAATTGGAAAACACTTTCACCAAAGCTCTTCCACAGGAAACATTATCCTCATTCAGTCTTGCACTGTGGATGCTCAATGTTGACAAGGTGTATTCTTTTTATTTATCGTATTGACTTCTCTTGTGTGCATCAAAATTGGTACTTTAGAGTGAGTGGAGCGTGACGTATATGTTATTATTTCATTTTTACTCCATAATAAGGTGAGGATTACTTTTCTTTCCGTGGCATTTCTTGATTATTAATTTGGCTGATCTGGATAAAATTCTAAGTTGGAACATTTAGCATCTAGTGGCACTATCCATTTATTACCACCACTTAAATTTCTGGTTTTCTATACCTGACCAACTGTCCCCTCAGCATAGAACCCACTTTCGCTGGTCACCTTACACTCACCATTTTCTCTACAAGTTTCCCGTACCATTTTGCCAGTTTCGTTGCTGCACACATTTTTACCTCACAAAGACTTTCATATTGGCATTTTTGCTAGTCTTTTCTTCCTATTCCATAAAGGATTCTCGAATAGTAACATAAAAAAGGGGGGTGATTCGCTTCTGGTTGTACAAGCATCATCCAACATCAGATGCTAGATTTGCTTTAGCACAAGGCTGAACTACCTGGTCCAAGACTAGACTGAGGTTTAGTGGGTAGTGGTAGAAATAAAGGAATTATGCAACCACTACAAACGGAGATTCGTTTCAGTCTTACCCAATTATGATGTACCATATGTTGCACAAGATTACAGAAATAATTGTTCATGTTGTACCTCTGGATGTTGTCATGTCTACGCCTCTGGATCATAAGCATGATTGGATCCACAACTCTCTCTAAGATGGGTCTTGGACTGAACGATGATCAGTGCATTATAAACAACCACTAAAGGCTTGGGTGTGTCTTCATAACCCTCAGAGCTTCTGGCCTGTGTACCTCAGCGGATGAAGAAATTTGAAGAAGCTATTCTTGAAGTATGTGTTGATTTTTTACCTTGTTGCCTTTAATTTCGATAGCCAGCTTCCTAGTCAGCCTTATCCTGACCCTGCCACACCTTCAGTGCCTTTTCTATGGACAACCTATCCTTATGTTCTGTGTTTCTACGCATGAATTGTAAAAATGCCATTTTCAAGATCTTGCATGCTATTTTACACTTCGTGAGATATACTTTTTAGTACCATTTTTTGATTTCGCAAAAGGGGGAAATATGGTGGATAATTTGAATATGTTACTTGATTAACCAAATCTCGTTCAAGTGCTGCAAGGTTTTAACATATTCAGGGGGAATGCTCGTTTTAAGGGGTAATGCATATCTTGAGGGGGAATGCTACATTATCTCACCATACAAAGTTTTCTCACATCAAAAAGGGGGAAATTGTAAATGTACGTATATTTACCGAAGGGTTTTTGATGTGGCAAAATTACCAGATCAAGGCTTGCCTATATATTCTCAACAACCTCTACAATCAGCCTTTAGAAGATCTTAACAGAATATTTACTCAATAATTAGAAGGAGTAAAATCAGAGGCGCCAGCATTATACTAGGAAACAGTTTAGAGATATTTTAGGATCTTTTAGTTTGTATTTATATTAGTTTAGATAAAGATTTTTGTAGATATTTAGGAGGTTGTTATATGCCTCCAAGTAGTATAAATGTACAGCAAAAACATCAGAAAAGATAGAGCTTCTACCGTAAAAATATAGTCTTTGAGAGAGAAGAGAGTTGTTGATAGTAATCAACGTTTTGTCTAGAATTAGACGTGAGAGTGATTGTTCAAAGTGTTGAACATATCAGGTGAGGAGTTTTCAAGTTATCAATAATAAGATTGGTAGTGGAGTTTTTCTTCTAAAACACTTTCTGTCTCGTTTCTCGTTTCTGATCTATGTTAGTCTCGCATTGAGGCTTCTGATTTTATACATTACGAACTTACAAGTGGTATCAGAGCAGGTTTACCCAATATAGAGGTTAACACTTCTGGGTAGATCGTGAAAGATGAGTTCGTATTATGTAAAAGCACCAAGTTTGACGAAATTCAATTATCCCAAGTGGTGCGAACAAATGGAAGCTCAGTTGATGTTCGTAGATTACAGGTTTGGAAGGTGGTGATGCAAGGTGATTACAAACCTACTGTCGTTGTTGAAGGTGAGAGACAGACCAAACCTGAGGATCAATGGACTGAAGTCGATGAAAATCTCTTAAGCAAAAATAAACAAGCTCTTCGCATTCTTGTCTCCTCCTTATCCGACGAAGATCAAGGAAGGGTCTTGAGTATAAGAACGGCAAAAGGAGTATGGGATTTTCTGAAGATTGCTTATCAAGGAACAGAATCAATCGCAAAGCTAAGGAGAAACAGTTTCAACAAGAGTTTAACAACTTCAAGATGTCAGAGGGCGCGGTCTAGCACTGACGGTGGAAAGGTTCAGTCAAGTGCTTATGGAACTCAAAACGGTTGGGGTAACTCTTTCTAACGAGACTATTAATGATAGATTTCTTGACTCACTAACCATGGATTGGCTTAACTATACCTCACTTATTGAGAAAATGAAAGAATTATCATCTATGTCGTTTGAAGAATTGTGTTTAGATCTGATAGTTCATGAAAGCAAGATGAATGAACAAAATGTAGTGGTGCACAAGGATCTCGCACTCATGGCAAAGCAATCTGTCGAAATGCAAGACTGGGACTATGATGATGACATGGAGAATGAGATAACTATGCTAGCACAAGGTCTAAAGTGCATTCTTAGTTGAAAAGGTTATCAAGGTGGAAAGTCTAGACGTGAGTATTATACCAGCAAGTATGAATGTTTTCGATGTCACAAAACGGGACATTTGATAAAGGATTGCCCTTTACCATCGAGATCTTCACAACATCGAGGATGTGAGTCACGCATGGAAACTTCCGTGTGGGGTGAGGATGATACTGAATCAGATGGCAAAGATAGCAATGAAGTACATTTTTGCATGACTACAATCCATCGGTCTCATACTGACATTGCAAAATATGATGATACTATGTGTTTGATGGCTGGAGATAAGGTACTTCAATCCCTCATAAGGGATCAGGTAAGTTCTCAAAGCTTGAATGATTTTTATGATAGTTCTACTAAGTCACAAGTGTTTGATATGTTGAAAGACGCTCTTTCAAAATTTAGGGATTTGGAAGCAAAACAAGAACATACCACAGAGTCTCTTATTGTGATTAGTAAAGTACAAGAAGAGATGGCTATTTTGAAAGAACAAAATAAGGAGTTGGCATCTCAGTTAGTCTTAAACTCAGCTAAGGTTGTTCAATCCACATTTACTGCACCTATCAGTACTAAACTGAGTTCTATTCCGAGTGGGCATAAAAAGAAATTCAATCTCTCAAAGCTGATAATGAGTGGATACGTCAAGACAATGCTGATCTACAAAGGCAGTGTGATGCACTTAGTAGAAAATTAGACATTATGACTTTGGAAAATCCCTCTTGGTATAAAGGAAAAACTAAACTTAATGAAATGGTAGGTCGACCTAATCAAGGACGTGCTCGTCTAGGGTTTTGTGGCACTACTTTGTCAACGTCTAATGGTTTACCTCAGAAACAAAATTCACAGACTATGACTGATCCTACAAGATATCCTAGTGTTTCAAATTCACGAACTTCATATACTACTGCTATGAATGTTACTTCACATGTAAGGGCTTGTCCATTCCGCCCTGACTTTCCCTCAGGCAGGTGCGTCTGGTGTTTTGCACGGTGTTGCTGATCAAGGGACGTGTGGTTCTGGAAATCGTTTGCCCAATTCTATTCGTAAACCGCCTAGTGATAAGGGCGCGGTTCGTGACCCGCTTGTTGATGACATTATGAGTTATGAGAGGAAGGATGGAGGATGATGTCGCAGTGTGATTCATTGGGAAATGTTGATCTGTTAGAGGCTGGCTATGAGCCGGTAAGGCCACGAGTTTTGCCGGAGCATTCCCAGAAGGGGTGAGAGAGAGTAAGAAGCTGAGGATAGTGGTCTAAGGAATCTCTTTGAGGATCCTGGGGTTCCCCCAGGTTTCGAGCCTGTAGAGGGCTCAGTGATCCAGTTTGTGGATCCGGATGAGGCGTATGTGCCAGAGGAAGCGTTACAGACTCTCAACCTTGCGAAGGAACTTGGGTGTGCTATTCCCGATGAGGCCCTCACTCTGGACAGTCTCGTGGAATCATCCGTGAGCAGAGAGAGACGTATCGGAGAATGCAGCAAGATGCAAGTGGCGGCGCAAAGGATGATTCCGATAGATGTTTCAAGAATTCCTCTAAGGGTGGGTCTAGAAGGACGGCTGTGTCTAGGGCTATAGGTTTAGCAAGTTTTCCCGTCTCTCTAAAGTTGCTGGAGGGTAGGGGTAAGAGTAAGTACCCAGTAAGTGACGGGGGTGTGGTAAGATTTGTTTCGTGGTTAAGGGTTGAGTCTTTATTTGTTTTCCGCCTTGTGGCGCATTTGGGCTTTGTGCCCCTAATTATCAAAAAAAAAAATCTCATCATTATAGCCTACTTGGGTGAGTGGGGTTAGCTATTTTTTCCGGACGCCTGATCTTCCACAGCAAGCTGCTCCTCACCACTCTCTTTAGTTGTCTCTTACTTTTTCCCTCTTTTCCTGTTTTCTTGCATGTGAATAAGTCTGTTTCTCTCCTTTATTTCTTCGTTTTGCATATATACTTTCCCCAATAGTGCAGGTGCCTTGTTTTTTCCCTTTCTGGTCCTTTTTGAGTCTGACACCTTACTCAAATGGCTTCCATGACGATTAATAGTTCGACTATTTCATGCAATCGATGTGTCGTGGCCCGAATCTTTGCGGCACCGCCTATCTGCTCCACAGGCCTTATATCTCCCTCAATGAGCTATAGAGAAAGCTTAGCGGTTTTGATTTCTCTATGGTCGGTTTGTCCCTTTTTGTGGTTGAATTTAAACAACTGAAACCATGCACACTATTTTAAGGCGAGGCCCCTGGGTGGTGAATGGCTTCTTGTTGGCCTGCAGCGCCTTGAGCATGAGAAGGCTTTTGAAATGAGTTCAAGTGGATGCCTTGCTGGACTAGGGTTTATGACCTTCCCCCAGTTTCCCTCAATTTCTGACTGGTATATTTTGTCTTCTAGATTGCCTATGACAACATACCTTTTTCTTTGTGCTATCAGTGAGCTCTTTTGCATGCCACCATCACCTACCCAGTCATGCATGATAAAGAAGAGGAGGATGCCCCGTTTGCTCCATGGCTCCATACTTTTACTTCTCCTGCTCCATCTCTGGTGAGTGAGGAGGCTACATCCACCGAAGCCTTACTGTAGAGCTGGAAACTTGTGTTTAGATCAACTGGAATCTTCGCAAAGCTCAGCTCACGCGTACGCTGTACTGGACCAAGCTTCAAGGGAGGAAGTGTGGGACCTTCGACTAGCCAAAGATGAATGTAGGGGGAAGCCAATAATGATTGAAGCCAAGAAAATACAATGGAAGGTGAAACAGGTGCGACTTTGATGCTTGATTAGGGGGCTAGCAGGAAAATGATAAGATCTCTCCCCAATTTCTTAAGAATGGGCACCTCTCAAGAAATTAAGTGTTTTTGGAAGTTATGCCCTTTTTATTACTACCATTGGTTGTGTTGTTATGTGCCAACTGAAGAGGGAAAAGTATAAAGCATAGAAGGTAAAACATCCGACCGTCTATAAATGGAAGAAATAGTCTAGAAAAAGAGGTACTGTTGGGCCGGAATGTGTTCCGGCCAGAAGGTAGTTAGATGTCTCGTTTTTTATGTAGATGCCAGCCTGTCAATGAGAAGAAAGTGACAGGCTGGCAACCTCCGATCTAGTAATGTAAACATTATAAATAAAGGCACACCCCCGTAAGGCGGGACACGCTCAATAGACCAATACTATTTGAGCACTCTTTCCCAAGGATCTCTCTCTCTCTCTCTCTCTCTCTCTCTCTCTCTCTCTTTAGTCGCTTTGTGTCGAGACCAGGTAAGTTGTAAGATTAGTAGAGAGGAAGAGGGAATGGAACTTTTCTTACCTTTCATTTGGCGCCGTCTGTGGGAAACGAGTAAGGAACAATGAAACTCTAAAATTTGGGATTATGTCTTTTTCAGGTACAAGCAGAGAGTATACGCACGCAAGGATGGCACCAAGAACGAGGAAAACGCCCCGATCTAACGGTGAGGCCAATGATATAGGAGCAACGAAAACACTAGAGTGGGAGTCGAAGATACAATCTCCAAACAAGCACTAGAGGAGATGCTAAAAAGCTTAGTCAGAACCATTGACGAGAGAATAGTAGAAGGGAACAAAGTCTTGCAGCAAGAACTGATGCAGCGAGACGAGGAATACCAAAAGAAATGGGAGGATATGACCGAAGCGCTTGAATCACTCAAAAACCATGATTCTGAAGCGAGCAACAACAAAAAAAGGAACAACTGGAGAAGATCCTGGCCATCAATGAGGTGACCGAAGAGGACGATTCGATCGACATGACTCTTTACCCTTCTCTGAAAAAATCAGGAAGGCGAAGCTCCCTCCTCACTTTGTTGCACCAGCAGTGGAGAAATACGATGGAACGGGAGATCCCGCTCTTCACATCAAGAGATTCATGTTTGCGATGAACACACAGGGAATAAGTTCTCTTGCTCTTTGTAATTTGTTTCCGGGAACGTTGTCCAAAAGAGCACTCAGTTGGATCTCAACAAGACCTCCACAATCGATCTCAAGCTTCAAACAACTGACTGAAGAGTTTCAGCAATATTTCGCCGTGAGCAAGAAAATCAAAAAAGAAACGATAGAACTAATGGACCTCAAACAGCGAAAAGGAGAGACGGTGAAAGAATTCAGTGAACGATTTCACAAGTAGGTAGCCGAAATCGATGACATCGATGAAAAAATCCTAATTAAAGCTTTCGGAAACGGGCTAGCACAGCTAAGACTCGCTGGGAAGATCGCGACAAAAGCTCCAAAAACTCATGGGGAGCTAGCTGAAATGATTCATGATTTTCTAAAATTAGAGGTGGCAGAGAATAAGGCCAGAGACTTGGCGAACAACTTCAAGGTGACCGGCGATAAAAAAGGAGGACAAAATGGGAGCGGTTCATCCGGCAACATATCAGGGAATTCATCCGGAGGAAATTCAAGATACAAGCCTTATTACAAGGCCCACCCCATCCCGTCATCATCATCCCAAGGACCTCAATATCAGAACGCCAGGGTTGCTGTCCAGATCGATCCGGGCAGGTATGCGGCGGCGGTCAGGGAAGGATACTTACCTCCACCAAAGAAACCTCATCAGGGGGAGGTTCCGGTAGCCTTCTGTGAGTATCATGGCTGTAGAAGTCATAGAACCGCAAATTGTGCCACTCTAGCCAAGGAACTGAGAGTCATTGAAGAGGAAAAGAGAGGTAAGGGGAAGCAGACGACTGGCCAGCAGAGGCAATATGGCAAGCAAAACACCTCTCAGCATAATAATCAATTCTCCTCTCGAAACCGCCAGGAAGAAGAGGTTCATCCTGAACTGGATCACGACAAGTCAATCGGTATGATCACAGGTCTGTGAAGAGGCAAGGAGGTTTTTTGTCTTTCTAGTATTAGGCATATTGGGATAGGCTCTGTCATGCCAAAGAATAAAGCAGAAATTGTGTAATTGACACTCTTTACTCTCAGAAAAATATATGCTGTAAAAACAAACCTTCCGGTAATTTTAATTTCGGAAAGAATAAAAATCTAATAAACTTCTTCCTCTTAAGCAAATTCATAGGTCTCTTTTCAGAGGTGGGCCCATTGACTCCAAACGAAAGGAAGAGGCATATTCATGCGGTACATCAGGAGCTCCCAGAAAGGAAGGTTGCCAAGCGAGAAAGCCTTCCCCCGATTTTCTTTACGGATGAAGATGAAGATGGGGTGTTGTATCCTCACAACGATCCACTCGTCATTCGAGCACAAGTAAATGACAGGATGATGGAAGGAATCTTGATAGATAGCGGAGCCGGGGCGAATGTCATATCAGCCGAGGCAGTTAAAAAGCTGGAGGTACCAGAAGGCAAAATCAAACCATACTCAGCCGTCCTCGGGGGCTTCATCGAGGGTGTTTCTACCAGGTCTTCAGGGAGTATAGACTTCACCATAACATTGGGGCAAGAAGACGAGCGAAGAACCGAAAGACTCACAACCTTCATCGTACCAGGACTTTCCGGATACAACATGTATCTCGGTCGACCAGGGATTAATGCTTTCAAAGCAATATGCAGCACTCACCATCTAAAAATGAAGTATTTAACCAAAGCTAGTAAAGCAGTAACCATAAGGGGAAGCCAAAGAATGGCTCGAATCTACGAGGTTCGCATCATGGAAGGTATGCCAGAAGGAGAAATGGTCAAGACAGTGGGGTCAGATAAAGAGTTCAAAGGAAGTTACCTTTACCATCAGAGCCGGATCAAAACACAGAAGGTTGTGGAACTTCTAAGGATTCACCAAGAAGAGTACACTTAAAAACTGACCCTTCTAAATTTTTTAAAATAGGGAGTGCATTCGGCAGTGGAGAACAAACTCACCTAATGAGATTCCTGGAAAAAAGAAGGACAACTTTCGCTTGGAGTACGGACGAAATGCCCGGAATAGACCCAAGCGTTATCCAGCATAACCTGCGGGTAGATCCGAAGCACCCGGCCATCCGGCAAAGGAGAAGAATAATTGGAGAAGAAAGGGACCTTGCGGCACGAACTGAGGTACAAAAACTGCTCAAAGCCGGATTCATCAGAGAAGTGTCTTATCACAAGTGGCTAGCCAATGTTGTAATGGTTAAAAAATCAAACAACAAATGGAGGATGTGTGTAGATTTCACGGACCTGAACAAAGCATGTCCTAAAGACTTTTATCCACTGCCATCGATAGATAGGCTGGTCGTCTCAACCGCTCAAAGTTCGGTCTTGAGTTTCTTGGACGCATTTTCAGGATACAATCAAATAAGGATGAACGAAGAAGATTAGGAAAAAACATCTTTCATTGCCTCGGCTGGAACCTTTTGTTATAGAGTGATGCCTTTCGGATTAAAAAATGTGGGAGCAACCTTCCAAAGAATGATAGACAAAGTATTCAAACAACAGCTAGCCCGGAATGTAGAAGCATATGTCGATGATATTGTGGTAAGAAGTAATTCATGGGGGCAGCATATGAAAGATCTGGAAGAAACATTTAACACTCTAGACAAATACCAAATCAAGCTAAATCTAGAAAAATGTGTGTTTGGGGTTACAAAAGGAAAGTTCTTGGGCTTGATTGTCGGGCAAAGAGGGATCGAGGTAGACCCCGAAAAAACCCAGGCAATCCTTGATCTATTGCCGCCAACAAATATTAAAGATGTGCAAGCATTGAATGGACGACTCACGGCCTTAGGAAGATTCTGTTCAAAGCTCCAAGAAAAGTCAATACCATTCTTCAATGTTCTAAGGAAAAACAGGAAGTTCCAATGGGGTCAAGAGTGTATAGAAGCCTTTGAAAAGATCAAAGAAATGCTCAAAGAACTACCTAAATTAGGTGTTCTGGCGCCTGGCCAAGACTTGTATCTCTATCTATCTGCCACGGACTGGGCGGTGGCGGCTGTGCTAATAATGGAGGAGGAGAAAAAGGAGATGCCAGTGTATTATACCGGAAAAATTCTAACCCAGCAGAAAGCTGGTATACCAACATTGAAAAAAATCTTATTCGCGTTAGTTATTGCATCGCGGAAGCTTCGGCCTTATTTTCAGTCACACTGAATATTCGTTAGAACAAATTGGCCTCTCAAGCAGATAGCAAACAACCCAAATGCATCAGGACGAATGGTGAGTTGGACTGTCGAGCTCACCCAGTATGAAATCCACTTCCTACCTCGGACAGCTATAAAAGCACAGGCCTTGGCAGACTTCATAACCGAAACAACCTTCACCCAAACGCAAAAAGATCCCACAAACCCGCATGTCATCCTAGTTGATGGGGCTCGATGCAAAACCGGGGCTGGAGCCGGAATAGTAGTCCAAACACCGGATGGGAGAACTCTTAACTTTGCGTTCCGGTTAGAGTTTGAGGTAACAAATAACGAAGCAGAGTATGAGGCCCTCATACAGGGTTTGGAAATCGCCACTGCCCTGGGGGCAACAGGTTTTTCTTACAATAAAACAAAAACTTCAATTTGTGTCTTTATAAACTCTTCATGTACCTCCACAAAGAAAGGGAGGAAAATGGAGCTTATTTCTTTATTCCTTATGCAGAATTGGAAATATACTCAGACTCAATGTTGGTGGCACGACAAAACGATAATATTTATGAGGTCAAGGAAGAAAAACTTGGGAAATACTTGGCCAAAGTCCAAGAGACTAAGGCAAACTTTCAGAAATGCGAGTTAAGACATCTTCCCCGAGCAGAAAACGTAGAAGCTGATTGTTATACCCAAAATTTCAACCCTCCGGAGTAGTCTCTAAGGCATACGTGTTACAAAGGCAAAAGGGTCAAAAAGCACCAAGGCGGGATTTTCCAAGGACATTATCGGGATTTTCTATTTTCATATGAGTTGTTTATTATCTCCAAACACTTCCAAATATCATAGTCATTATGAAAGGTATTTCATGATTTTCTGATAATATTTATTCTGGAAATTTAGCTTTTAATTCATATTATAAGCTAATTTCTTTAATTAACACATGAAATAACTCAAAATAGAAATAATAAAAGGTTTCCAAATTAAAATAAAATTTTCACATGGTTAGCATGACTACATACAGTCATAAACCTGAAATTATTTTATTTGGAACCTTAACCCAAAATTTAAAAGAGAAATTCAATCATTTTTGCAATTTTCTCTCTCCTATGGAAAATACCGAAATCAAAACAAAACGTCATGAAATTTAACAAAAAGATAGAGGGTGATTATTAGAGACTAATGCCGTTGGAATTTCGTTATTTCGACTTTCCAATAATAAGTTATGAATTATGGGAGATTCCAGATTGTGAGACTTTTATCTAATCGGTTATTTATCAAAATAAACCGATTCCAACTCTCAAAATTCTTAAAAATCATCCTTTATCTTCAGTTAAAATTTAATAATTTTTATCGGCCTGCAACATATTTTAAAAAATCAGATTCCCTTAGAGCACAAAATCAGGTTTTTAGATAAAAATCTTGTTCTATAAACATGGCCTTGCTCTTTCTATAAAAGGACCTTCCAAAAATGACCTAGGGCAGAGGAGAACATTCCCATAGTCAGAGAACACAGCCGTCTACTTGCCTCCCACGTTTTCAACACTCCCAATACCGAAACTCTACCAAAATCATCCCCAAATCACCAAAAATACATTCTTTCTTCTCCCATTGAACTTCCAAGCATCTAAACACCACAAATACAGAACCAAAACGTGCTTAACAACACAAGGAAGAAGAGGTCAGAAGCTCGGGTCAAAGTCGAACCGGATCGGCCACCAACGATGCTTTCAGAGATTCCCGACGTGAAGGAACAACAAATTTTCGAAATCAAAACAGGGTAAAAACCAAATTCTCTAACCCTTCTGGTCTAAATACACTTCTGGTTAAAATTGCTAACCGAATTGATTTTTTCTTGCTTCTGAATTAATTAAGGTTTGTTTGTGTTTCTGCCTTCTAACTTGTTCGTTAAGTTTCGCATTAAATTCGATTTCAAATTGAAAAATTCAATCACTAACGTCTTGTTCATCTTTCAGGCTACACACCCATAAAATTTGAGCTCAAAACACCGTCGGGAACATCCCAAACGCCGTCGTCCGAGGGCGGTCCGCACCCACGGATGCTATGTCCGGGGTCCTGGACGCCTTGTCCGTAAGTCCGGACGCCCCCGGGCGGTGGCGGTATTTCAAAATTTTCAAAATTTAGGTTTTCTAAATAATGTCCGGGCCCACGGACATCCTCTCCGTGGCCCCGGACCTTGCAAAATTGCGTTTTCTGTTTAATTCGACTTTTATGTTCACATAGGTTAACTAGGGTCCGTGGGTTCGGACATTAGGTCCGTAGCCACGGACGGAAACAAAATTTGACCTAATTCTGCCTCCAAAACCCTAGTTTAGGAATCTTTAATTTTATTTTAATTTTCTGTCAAAAAATGCTAAAAAACACAAAAAAAAAACACAAGCTCGCGCATTTAGATTAAAACGACTCGTAATAAGCCGTAATTAAACCAAGTAGAGGAAAAATGACTTCTAGGGGTAATGAAAGTAATTGAACCCTAATTAAGTCGAATATCAAGCCCCCGAACCCGAACTCTCCTTTCCTAATTTGATCTAGGTAAAAATTAGGTGGCGACTCATAATAGGTTCCAGTGAGCTAGCTTAGGTTTTAATAATTATTGTTTTATGACATAGTTATTAATCTTAGGTTATAAGTGGACTAAAACCCGACTAGATCCCAATCAATTTAATCAACATAGGATAGGGTTTAAAATCGAGGCTCACACTGATGCGTTGGCCAAATTGGCCAGTATGGCCGAAAGGATGCCTAGTAAAGTCTGGATGGAGATAAAAGCAAACTCAAGTTTGGAAGAGGTCCCAATACGTACTGTTGAACCGGATGTGGTAACCAAATCTTGGATGACGCCCATTATTGAATACATACAAACCGGAAGTTTACCACAAGATGAAAAAGAAGCGGCAAGAGTAAAGCGAAGGGTCACGTCTTTCTTTTAGAGCAAGGCCAGCTATACAAATGATCATTCGCAAGACCAGCACTTAAGTGTGTCACTATAGAAGATGGAGCAAAGCTCATGGAAGAGCTACATGAGGGGACCTGCGGAAACCCCAAGGGGGAGAGGGCAATAGTTCACAAAATCCTAAGGCTAGGATACTATTGGCCAAGAATGAGGGAGCACTCTAAGGAATACATACAAAAATGTATCAAGTGTAAGAACACGGACACAAGATACATAATCCCCCGGCTACGCAAAAGCCATACTATCCTCGATTCCATTTGCCATGTGGGGATTAGATATTGTTGGACCCTTCCCAGAAGCTTCTCCCGGAAGGTACAAATTCATCTATGTGGCCATTGATTACTTCACCAAATGGGTAGAAGCAATGCCAACAATATCTATTACCGCAAGAAAGTCACAAGACTTTATTTGGAAGTATATAGTTTGCAGATTCGGAATCCCAAAGATAATAGTAACAGATAATGGAGCCCAGTTCAACTGCAGTAGCTTCCGAACATTCTGTGAAGAATGGAAGATCGATTTAAGATTCACATCGTCGCTTATCCGCAAGCAAACGGCCAGGTAGAAAATGCGAATGGGCAAATCGTCAAAGCTATAAGAAGAAAGTTGGGCAACAAGAAAGGAAGATGGGCGGAATTACTACCTCAGGTCCTCTGGTCCTACAGGACAACTGAAAAAGTGCCAACTGGAGAAACCCCATATAGATTAACCTATGGCCTGGAAGCAATTGTTTGGCTGAAATTATGGTTCCGTCAATTAGGTGGGAATCCTATGATGAGGAAAATAACAGTGAAGGGATAAAGGATAGCCTCGATTTACTTGAAGAGACTAGAATCATGGCTCAAGTCAGGATGGAAAGAGATAAGGCAAAGGTAGAAAGATACTTTAACCAAAGAACAAGAGAAAGAAGCTTCGTTCCAGGCGAACTGGTCCACCGAGAGGAGGTAAAACGCCAAGAAATTAGAGCCCCAATGGGAGGGACCATTCATAATACAGCAACGGACTGGGCGAGCCTCATACCGCCTGAAAAATAGTGAAGGATACGAATTGCCTCACTCTTGGCATGCTGAGTGCCTTAAAAAGTTTATGTGTAAAAGAATTTTACTAAAACAATAAAATAAGGTATTCTTTGGAACAAAAGTTTTTTGCCTTGAAATGAACCATCCGGCCAGCGTGCCTACAGGCTATCATGCCTTGAAATGTACCATCCGGCCAGCGTGCCTACAGCTATCATGCCTTGAAATGTACCATCCGGCCAGTGTGCCTACAGGCTATCATGCCTTGAAATGTACCATCCGGCCAGCGTGCCTACAGGCTATCATGCCTTGAAATGTACCATCCGGCCAGTGTGCCTACAGGCTATCATGCCTTGAAATGTACCATCCGGCCAGCGTGCCTACAGGCTATCATGCCTTGAAATGTACCATCCAGCCAGCGTGCCTACAGGCTATCATGCCTTGAAATGTACCATCCGGCCAGAGTGCCTACAGGCTATCAGCCTTGAAATATAACATCCGGACAGCGTGTCTACAGGCTCCCGCGCCTAGAAAGAATCATACGAGTCGGTATGGTAAGAAAAGCCTAACTAAATACATTGATTAAAAGTAAAACTAGATGAAGACGTAAAAATTCTTCGTATAGCAAAGGGGGGCGCAAGACATTTGGAAATCTGGCCGCTCCGGATAAAACCAAATGAAAAATACATGAAACTAATGCATAACGAGTAATCTAAACCGGTCGAGAGTACAAAAGCAATAATAGAGGCAAAAACACCAAATAATTACCGAAGTCACAACCCAAAATACCTATACAAGGCCTGCATACTAAAAACATTCTTCCTAAAAATCTATTCTTGAACAGGTTTTTTTGCAGCTGACCCTTCGGCCGGATGGGACACGCTCTCCTGAGAATTGGATTTTCCAACGGCCTGATGAGGGCCCGCAACCCCTTGGCGCATACCACTGAGGGAGGGAGGAAGGAGGCCTGACCAGGCCCGAAGAACGTTTCATCGGGGAGGCGACCGAACCTCTCAAAATCCTCAAAAAAATTACTCTTCTGAGCAACTCTGTCAAACTCCAACTCACCATACAAGTCGTCATCCAGAACTTCTCCCTTCTTCAAGAAGTACCTGGAAATAGTTTGACGGCAAACGTGGTAATCTTCCGGCTCTGGGATCCGAAAGCCTCTTTCAGATAGGTAATAACGGTGCCCTGCTTTTTTAGCTCCTCTTGGGTCTGACGAGCATAGGCCGTATGCTTGGAGACTTCCCCTCAAGCTGCAAGACCTGGGCTCGATAGAGGTCGCGTTAAGAGCCCATGGCAGAAAGTTCCTCATTCAATTTGTCGACGCGGTTGCTGAGTTCTCAACGTGCCTTAAAGATTTTCAGAATCTGGACAACAAGAAAAGAAAGGAAAAGCTGGTAAGAATAAAATATAAGAACAGAAGAAAGCCGGCGAAGAAGCGATAAAAACTCACTTTTGGCCGGAGCTTTAGCATTCTCGGATTGAAGAAGAAGGTCACGGTTCCTTCCAGAGTCTTCACCCTCTCTTCCAGAGCGGCCTTCTCGGACCGCAAGAGCAGTCTTACCGAAGAAAGAGCCATGTTTTCTTCCGTCAGGGACTGTTCTCTTGGTCAAAAGCAGCCCGAGTCTGCTCATCCAGAGCGTCTCTTTCGTCGTCAGACTGGTAAGCTCGTGAATGAGTCTGGCTTTATCTTCCACCAAAGCCTCATTCTGTCTGGCCAAATTCTTCTTATCAGCCTCAAGGGATTCGACTTCTTCTCAAGAGCGGTATTCAGCTCGAACAGGTAAGCTTTGTCTGAAACAAGAGAATCCACCCCCTTTTATGGGCAGCCTGTACCTGCCGCCAACAAAACCTCCAAGTCAGAGAAAGCCGGCATTGGTATCAAGACGTCCTTTTCACTGGAAGGGGTTGCGGTGTACCTGTTTCAAGACATTATCGGTCTGGAGATTCTGGTTTTTCAGGGCAAACACCTCTTCCCGCAAGTTCTTTAACTTCAGTTCATACTCATCACGAAGGCGAACACACTCATGGCGGGATGACCGCAAATCTTTATTTAGAGTATCTGTCCTTTCTTTCACTTTGCGGTCAATCTCATAATGAACTTGATCGATGTAGGTATCGTGAGAGGAACGGGTTTGTGCCAACTCGGCTTCAATGTTTTTGGCTCGACTTTTCTCATACTGTAGGTCGGATTGGAGATCTCGAGTTTGAACCTCAGCACTTTGGGCCATTGACATTACCTGAAGAACAAACAAGAATAAAAGGTTGTTAAGGAGCACCAGGAAGGGAGTGGCAATATAGCGTCGCCCCCCCCCACACCCGATCACAATCCTCAACCTCTAAAGTTAAGTAGCGTAAGCTTTAACCTCTAGTAGTAGAGTAACGATAGACGGAGGGGCGAAAATCCCGTCCGGATGGTCGGAAAGTCTAATCGCCTCCTTCCAGGCATCAGTATATCGAGCAGTGTCCAAAGGAATCCTGCGTAGGGTTGACCAAGATGGTAAAACCATCCCTCTTTCTGAGAGAAGAACAAGTAAAATTCCCCTGAACAGGAGGGGGTGGGGAGGGGGAAGAGGCAATAACGTCCTCCTTTGCTTGCTTCGGAGCTCAGGGTCCTCAGGCACTGATCGATATCCCTCACCCTCTCGTACACAGACTCCTTTGCCCCAGGAACATCACATGAAATCGAGGCACCAGGAGCCTCGTTGTCCCCTTCAACTTGGGTATCTCTGATAAAACAGCCTTCGGTTTTGACACGGTTTTCTTCCGGAGTTTTTTAGCACCAGAAAACGGAACAACAACGGTAGGGGGGGCAGGACTGGAAACAACTTCATTGTCAGACACAACTATGGGTGCACCTTGAGAGCCTGAAGATAAGAAAGATCAGCAAAGAAGTATGCAGAAGAAAGGACAAAAGAGTTTTCTTCAAAATTGGAAGATCAATACGTAAGTCAGTCACTTCCAAAGTAATGCCATGGGCCGGACCGGAAGAAAAAAACCCTGCCCAAGTCAGGAAATAAATCACAAATAGGTGTCGGGTGGCCAGACTCCTGCCCTGGGTGAGGATAGACCCCACACCTGAACCAGGAGTAAGAGGGAGAAAGACGCGACGTCCAGACCCTGGACTCACGTGCCAAGTACCTGGCAAGTCATTGCTCGATCGGACTGGGGACTCAATAATCTCTTTCTTTTTCTTCTGTTCAGATCGATCTTTGTCACCATCATCTCTTTGTCTTTTCTTAGAAACAGAAGCATCCCCAAGAAGTCTCGTGGCGGCATCAACAGCCGCATCAATAGACGCGTAATAGTCAACTTGCTCGTCCGCCCATTTAAAATTGGAAAAATTCCAACTGTAAATGGCCCCACCTTGTTCCTCTAGAAAAGAAATCTGTCAATGCAACACGAGAAGTAAGCAGGCAGTTTAAAGGGTAAAGACCCAGGTGAGGTGAGAGCGGGCGAAATAAAAACTCACTGTGATATTTCTTCAGTGAATTCAGGCGTGGGGGTGGAAGAATTGAAGAGAGAGACTGTTGGCTGCTTACTGCTCACTGCCTTCAGGATTTTCGTAATAGGCATGTCTTTTGCTGGAGAAGGGGGCAGCTAAATTGGCCTTTCGGGATCGAAGAACAGTAAGGAACTCCAAGAATCGGCCAGGTGGCGGATGATGACAAACCATCGGGAAGTCCATCCGGAAGATGCCTTTTTATAGTCAAAAAGGGAAAATCCGGCCTTCGCCTTGATAGTCAGGCTGTCAGGATCATCCCTCGTAGAGAAGAATTGGGCAAATTCGGTGGCCTCCGCCCGAATTTGATTCTCCTCGCAGGAGAGGAGTACGTAAGCATGGAGGTAGGAAATTGCTTTTGGATGTAAGTGGGCAAGCACGCAGCAGCGGCAAATTAAGAACCCTAGGACGAATGGGTGAGGAGGCACAGTCAGACCACGGGGGAAAAATCCGCGTAAACGGCATACCCAAGACAAAATCGTCATGAGGATGCGAGTCGGAGGAGGGAAGGTAGATGCGAGTGCCCAATGGAACTTCGACATTTTAAGGAAGGAAAGGAGGGAAGGGATATCCAGAGAAGAGGGGAAGGCTCTCGATCAGCGGAGAAGGTGTGGTGGATTTCAAGTAAGAAGGGCGAAAACCCTGAGAGGAGGAAAAACCCTGAATCACCTCTCTGGCAGGAACAAAATTCACTGCTGCTTTGTTCTTCTTTGAGCTAGACGAGGGGCCATTGGATGTGGGAAAGGGAGGAAACAGAGAACAATGGTGGCCAGAGAAAATGGAAGAGTTCGAACATAGGCACGAGGAGAAAACGGCAGAAGTCGGAGAGAAGAACGAAGGAGAGAAGGATATCGAAAAAGAAAAGACTAAAACGGGGTGGTTTTGAAGGAAAACGATTTCCGCCCATTTTTTAGAAATAAGTAAGAGGGAGATATGCACCTTCTGGAAATGAGCCGCTGACACAAGTGGAATCCGCAAATTTAAATCGAAAGGGCAAGCACGAGCCAGGCACGGGCACAGG
This sequence comes from Limonium bicolor, assembly GCA_023374045.1. Lineage (NCBI taxonomy): Eukaryota > Viridiplantae > Streptophyta > Magnoliopsida > Caryophyllales > Plumbaginaceae > Limonium > Limonium bicolor. The sequence continues at coordinate 262,725,937 of CM041777.1, read as the reverse complement.
ATCTGGTTCGAAAAAAAAGCAAGTTTCTTTTCCTAAAAAAAAAGGAAAAAAGGAGAACGTGGTGGGACTAAGGGGGATGGCCGGAAGAGCGAAAGAGTATAGCATCAAAAGGAAAGCCGATCCGGCAAACCATGAAAGGCTAAAAGACAGGCAAAATATTCCACAAGGCATACTAAAGAGGAAAAGTTCTACTTTTTGCGTTTACGAAATCAAAAGTAGAACTTGTGGGACTGATGAAGAGGGAAAAGTATAAAAGCATAGAAGGTAAAACATCCGGCCGTCTATAAACGGAAGAAATAGTCTAGAAAAAGAGGTACCGTTGGGCCGGAACGTGTTCCGGCCGGAAGGTAGTTAGATGTCTCGTTTTTTATGTAGATGTCAGCCTGTCAATGAGAAGAAAGTGACAGGCTGGCAACCTCCGATCTAGTAATGTAAACATTATAAATAAAGGCACACCCCCGTAAGCCGGGACACGCTCAATAGACCAATACTATTTGAGCACTCTTTCCCAAGGATCTCTCTCTCTCTCTCTCTCTCTCTCTTTTAGTCGCTTTGTGTCGAGACCAGGTAAGTCGTAAGATTAGTAGAGAGGAAGAGGGAATGGAACTTTTCTTACCTTTTCACCTACTATGTTTAAAGACTTTGTTTCTGATGTATTGTGTTATTTTCCTAGTGCTTTCTTGTTCCCTCTATTTGCTCTAGACGTAGGTTTGGTTTCTTCTCTTTGTAAAAATGCCACTTTGCTTTCATGGGTCTTGGGTTTCGCAGCCATTTGAAGCGATAGAAGCTTCTTGGGTCAATCAATGAATTTGATTGTTTCTATTTCCATCAGCCAATTCAACCATCCTTTAGGCTTTGGTTGAGCAGGGCGATGCAGGTGTTGGGTTAGGTTTTGTTTGGGACCCTTGTGCAGTGGTATTTCATGTCATAGTAGTTGTTTGGTTCCACATCAACCCTAGATTATACTTACTTATGCATGTTTGTTCCTCTATGTTCCTTTGTAGTCTCTTCTTTACTAACTCTAGATATAATATCGTAGTAGTCGTCCATGATGATCGTATAGGTTTGTAACAAATTGATTATGTTAATATAGTCGTTGACTTTAAAAAAATTAATTAGAACAATTCTTCTTCGCTAGATGCATATGTAGCCATCTTTGGCTACATTTGTAGCGATCCAGTTGGTGTACATTAAAAGTACCTGCTTTATAAGTTTACCATACAATTTAAGAAATTAAGATGTACAATAGAGGAAACCACATGGGTGGGCAAAGTAATTTTTGAAACCTCATGGGTGGGGTGTGTAATTTCACCAAACGTCATGGGTGGGGATGTAATTTTCCCAATATTATATCTAAAACTTATATTATAATTCTAAGTATCTTTTTAATTTGTATAGATTTAATTTTTTGAATTTCAATTTAAAAATATTAATTACTACTAATTTTTTTGGGATCAGTTATACCTTATATAAATTTCTAGTTTTCCCCTGGTACAAATTAACTTTATTTATTGAAAATCATTTTCTAAACAAGCAATTCATCATTTCTGAAACGTCCTTCATCTAGTGTCTAGCTATTAGTAATTGATAGAGTAGTTATTAAAGAGAGATTAATTAAGATAGGGTTAACAGGTTGATCCTACGATGAACTTGATAATATAAGTTACCACTACTACATATAAGGTCTATGGAGTCAACTTTTTTTCTTGCTTCTAATAAAAAAAATTGTCTCTATAGAGATCTAGAGGCGAGAAAACAATTGTCCCGCCTCTAAAAACTTGTCACAGTTAGTCATCGATGCGACTAACAATTTGCCTCTACTGCCAAGCCTCTGTGGCTTGGTCGGTAGAGGAGTGGTATCTTGGAACCAAAGGTCCTGAGTTCAATACCTACCCACTACCATAACTATAAAAAAAACAATTTTCCTCTACTAATTTGACCCATGGAGGCAACTAAAGTCATCTTCGTTAACCGACAACAATTATTCTAGGCATAAATCATAAGATAAGTGCTTAATCACAATTTTGTTAATACAAATATAAGACATTTCCAAAAGCTCTTGGTATTCAGACCAATCAAGTTAACATAGATTCGTCAAACGGGTTATCATCCGGATTTTGGGTCATATTTGTTCCATTCGAGCCATTTCGGGTTTGGGTTATAATAGTGTCAAATTGAATTGAGTTTCAATTATTATTACACGGGACATCTTACTAAAGCCTAAAGATCTTATCCTCCACCAGACTGGGTAATAGGAGAGTAAACTCCATTCCTCCATTCCCCAGGATGAGTAATAAAAGGATCTCCATTCCCTCACCAGTGAGTAGTAAGAGGGTTCGAACTCAGGACCTTTCCGTCCCCTACTCCAGTCCTCTACCACTCATGCCAATCACTTGACAACTCACCGTGGAGTAGATCATTCATGATGAACCGCACAATATATCCTTTCCTTTCCTTAATCTTTACTAACATTCTCGGTAATCACCTCAACACCTAAAGAGCTAATCTAGCCTGTTCAAAGATTATATCCTAACATAGGGTTTTGGGGATCTTTGAGGCCTTGTAAGAGGAAAGAAGAAGAGGATGAGATTTCATCCCATCCAAGCTCATCCTCCCCATATCCATGACTATCTTCTATAGAATCAAGACTCTAAATTGGTACAATTTTCCGAAGGTTTCATCTTTGGAATGTCCAGTTCCACTTTTTAAGTAATGATCTCTAAGTTATATTATTGCTCATGGTTTTTTTATTGGTGGGCTACATAGTAGCGATACAACCAGCAACTAGTCTACATGGTGGAGCAGGACACCACCATGGGTCAAGGTACACTCGTACAGATACAGTTCAATGACACTCAGACACTACCATACATGCCTTACACTAGTTCTTTCAAATTGGAAACAAACAGCAATCGATTTATATCACACCCGCATCAGAACACTTGCTGCACCAGGACAGGATCTGCAGCTTTGTAGACAGCGCCAGCTTACTCCAGTCTATACTCCCCTTGTACACACAGCCGATAACACTGATAGGCCTGAAATTTTTGATGTTGGCCGCTTCAGGTACTTTGGGTATGAGAGTAACCCAAGTAGTATTTAACTTCGTCGGAAGGCTGTTATCTCTGAAAAAACTAATTACCTATGCACTGAATTCCTCCCCAATTACAGGCCACAATTTATCAAATTGAAATTGTACCCGTCATAACCCGGGGCCTTAGACCCATCACATTCCTTGTGACATTGTCATTACTTTTTTATAATTGGGGTCACCGGCCAAGTTCCACATAAGTGGATAAAGAAAGAAGAACAAATACAACTGTTGACACAAAACGAAACCCTATTACCCTACCTTTCTTTCGAGTCTATTAAACCCGACTCAATGGAGTTATCCCCTTTGTTTTCTTCTTGCTCTTCCGCTGCCTCAACAGGTTTTCATAATCCGTCTCAAGTATGCACTAAATCCTAGTACGAGTTTCGTACCTCCCCTTCTTTTTCTCGTACTCGTGGATTAAGGGCTCAACTTATCCGTGGGTGTGCTATCACTAGTCTCTTTTTCCTTCTTCTTTATCCTCAATACCAAGTATTCCATATATTTGCTTCTCGTCGGTTACTTCGCATCTGAGCTCCTTGACAAAGTTCAAAGTTTATCTGGATTTGATTATAAATTTCACTTCAACAGCATCCACTTTGGTCAACTTTAGGCCTTCATAATTCTTTTTATGGGGCTCCTCATCTTGACCTGCATTGGTGGCAGAGGTGACACATTTAGGATCAGAACCAGAGGCGTATTTTGGGTCTCCAAAATAATCTTTTCATTTCTTTTATGTGTGATATTGTGGGTGCTCTACCGCGGAGAGCCTTTGAATTCCAGACCAACCTTGGCCAATTTAGTTCCGGCCATCCAGGTCTAGTCATTTGATAACAGTTATAGTAACTTTCACTTTCAGTAATAGTATGGTCCACGTTCACTAATCCCCGTAGTATTTGTGTCGTACCAAGAATAATATCCCTGACTAGGCATGTCTTACTAGGGATATGCACCCGACGCCATTGAAGTTGTCTCTGATGGCCTCCACTCAGCCCTCTCCATTACCTCCTCAATTTCCCGTTGTTATCACCTCCCCCATGCCAGTAGTGCTCACTATAGAATCCAAGGGTAACCACATTGATTGACCTCTACTAGACCTCTATAACCGCCGCCGCCATCCACATCGAACATCACTTTACCACCATTAACCTCACGAGAGTTATCTCCAAAATGCCTGTCATCCTTCACCTCCACTCCTCACCTTTAGCTCCACTAGCATCCATCTTTGAGCTACAATTTTACTTTTGACTCCCTCGCTTGTCTACTATTGGTTGTTGTTGTGGTAGCAAAATGAATAAACAATGTCATAAAGGGGTCATTGGATATTGTTTATCCAAACATCCAAAAACTAGCACCGTCCATTACTCACTCCTTTATGAACACTGTTGTAAGGATATATGAATTGGTGTATGACCTCAAGTAGACGTTTACGACAATTAATGTTCTGTAAGTTTTTTGTAAAAAGGGTAAATATATTAATGAGGAAAGGTAATTGTACAGAGGGATATATAGTTACCTATATATCGAGTAGCAGAGCGGTATACAAAAGTGGCTAAGGGAAGTATGAGACAAAAATTCCCCTGGTGCCATATACAAAAACGGCATAGAGCCTACAAAAAAGGGGTCAAAAGGAGAGGGGTAAATACATAATTAAGGGGACCTAAGAGCTCAAGACCCTCTCTAACCATTCAAAATCCCTAATAGAGTCTCTCATCTTCGTTTTAATGACATCTTTCATAGCACGTTTGATGTCGGCGATGATATGAGCAGATCCTTGGATTGATTTTCCATAGCACGCTTGCATCTCTCTATCCAGATATAGTAGACCGTGGTGTCCACATCCGCTCTTCTAACAAGATCTCTTGGATGGTTCCCTTTGCAGTAACGGATGATCCACACTGAGTAGCTTCGCAAGCTTGTCCTGTTTGTAGGGAGGCCGAGCCAGTCACATACGTTCCACCAGATCCTGCGAGAGAACCTGCATTCAAAGAAAAGATGACGACAAGTCTCTTGAGCATTCTCACAGAGCCAACAACGGTTAGCCAGGCAAATACCCCAAGATTGGAGTTTATCAAAAGTTTTCAATTTGCCTTTGAGGGCGACCCATAAGATAAATTTTGTCTTGGGAGAAGACCAGGATCTCCAGCAGATGTTGTACCAGGCAAAGGGATAGTGGGATTGAGGGTGTCATTGTAAAACATGTTGACCCGGGGAGGAAATGGGTAGGAATCCATGAGAAAAGCCGCGTCATCGATGGAGCCACATTGTGAAATCCACCAATCTCTATCCTGAATGGTGGATTTCCAAGACCAAGGTCGTCCCCCTTAATCTTGGTTGTCCAGATATTACCCCGGGCTAAGAAGCGATTATGAATCCACTGGATCCATAGCCACTCAGGGTTGCTAGTAATTGAGGCGATGGTTTTGAGCAGGAAACACATATTCCAATTATGGATATCTTTTAGACCTAGTCCCCCATTGCGCTTACTCATGGATATGGCGCTCCAAGCGACTGCCGGGGTAGATTTAGAGTTGATATCCCCGGACCAGAGGAAAGCACGAAGCCTCTTAATGATGAGCCAGATAATATTCTTTGGGAGGATGATACAAGACGCCCAGAAGCCAACAATGCCATAGAGGGTACTTTGGATGAGGGAGAGCCGACCAGCGAAAGATAGGGATTTCCCATGCTAAAAGAGATGGCTTTATTGATGCTGTCTAATAAGGGTTGAAGTCAACGGATCTGGGTTTCCTAGTGGTGATAGGTATGCCTAAGTAACGGAAGGGGAAGGAGCCTAGGTTAAGTCCAGAAGAACGGACAATAAGGTCAGCATTGGCCTGAGTCACCCCCCTAGGAATATGTCTGATTTTGAAGGGTTTAACCTAAGACCAAAGGCTTCCGTGAAACGGTTGATTTTGCTGATCATCTGCGATATAGAGGACTGGTCTCCACTACAGAATAGCAGCGTGTCATCTGCGAAGAAGAGGTGGTTGAGGCGCAGATCTACAAGTGAATGTTTTTAGGATCGCGATCCTAGCGTAGGATTGTAATTGACCCCTAGGATCGGATCGTAGGATCGAATCATGGGATCGTTTGATCCTACAAAAAGTGAGTTAATATTATTCAATATATAGATATGTTATAAACAACTTCTATTTTTAAGCATAAAATTTAATTTGAGTAAGAATATATTGCATTACTGAATTAAAAAATAAAAGTTAAGACCACAACTATGATAGTACATACAATATTGAAATACTGAATTGTCCATAAAAAAGATAAATTAAATAAGATAGGTTAAACATAAATCAAATCCACAGAATTCATAATTTTATGTGCGTCTTTATTTCTTTCATCACCCTCCCAGCAAACACTATGAGCTACAAGTTCTTTATTTACAAAATCATGGGTTTTCACATCCATGCTCACTCAAAAGAGTAAATAAGCAATGGAACACAAATTCAAAATGATTTCTAAGAGCTTTTTGTTTCAATTATAAACCAAGAAGAAAAAATGATAAGAGTAATAAAAAATATTTTATAAATTTGTATTGGTTCTTTTAAGTTATGTTTTTTTATTTTCCACTTTAAAGCTTTATAACTTTGAATTTTTCAATCATTACAATATAAATAACACCTTTAAATGTTATACATTTTTTGAACACCAAAATACATATTGTAATCTTTCATGATGGAGAGTAACAAGAAGTGATATTCCAATCTTAATCATTATATGCTCAATGACCACAAATAAATCTGCATATAAAAGTTGTTTTAATAACATCCATTTGCAATTTTCAAAGTCATGATATATTATGGATTATGAACTTTTTACAAAATTTTGAGAACTTTTTGTTTCCTTATATTTTATTAAGATAAAATTCACATTGATACGAAAAAATAAACTATAAATAAAGTTGGGATCGAAGGGATCGTAGGATCGTACTATGGATCTAGAGTGTAGGATCGTAGGATCATGCAATGGAATCGTGATCAGTTAACGATCCTACATGGCTCCGATCCTACCTGCGATCCAGATCGTAACTATGAATTTGGATCGTAAAATCGTAAGATCGTGGGATCGAATCGCGATTCTGTGAACATTGGTGGTAATGAAAAGAGGGGGAGAGGTGGAGTTGGTCGAGCAGTCGGGAGAGCATGTCCATATCCACCGCGAACAGGTACGGAGAGAGGGGATCCCCTTGTCTTAGCCCTCGCTGCCCTGGGAAGAAGCCAGAGGGAGAACCATTGATATTGATGGAGAAAGATGTGGAGGTTACACACTGCATAATCCAGCCAATGAAGGTCGGGGAAAATTCATGAAGCGAAGGGAGTCCTGGAGAAAGGTCCAGTCCACAGAGTCAAAAGCTTTACTGATATCCATCTTCATCATGCACCGGGGAGAGACATGGGCCCTTTGATAGTGTTTCATAAGAGAGGAACAAAGCTGGATGTTGTCAGATATTAGGCGCCCTTTGATAAAGGCACCCTGACAGGGGCTAATAAGTGACGACAGAGAGTCCTTGAGCCTGTCGGCCAGGATCTTGCTAATGATTTTGTAGAGGGTATTGCAATAGAAGATGGGCCTGTAGTCCCCTGGGGAGGAGGCAGCCTCGGATTTGGGTATAAGGGTTATGAGAGTGGAGTTGATCTCTCTAAGGAGCCAACCACTGTGAAAGAAACCTTCGATAGCCTTGCTGACATCGTCTCCAATAACGTCCCAGGCAGCTTTAAAGAATTTGGTTGTGTAGCCGTCTGGCCCAGGGGCCTTGTCATCCCCGATGGTAAGCCGGGCCTCTTTGATATCTTTATTGTCTACAGGCCGAGTCAAGAGAGCCCATTTGTCCTGGCACAGGGTTCTTGAGTTATCCAGGTTGAGATCCTGGAGAGTTTTATTGAGAGTGTTTATAGTGCCAAGTCTGTTCTTGAAGTGCAGCACAAGAATATCTCTGATATGATCCGGATCCCTCACCACCTCCCCTAGATCATTGGTAATGGACGAAATGCAGTTCTTGTTCTTTCTAGTGGCTCTATGATAGAAAGTGGAATTAGAGTCTGCAAATTTGAGCCATCTGATTTTGGATAGCTGTCGCAGGAAGAGTATTTCCTGATGGTTCCTTTTTAGCAGGGAATGCCTAAGAGATTTTTCCTTGGTAATAAGAGACGGATTCCAGGGATCACGATCTATCGCACACTGCACATCGTTGAGCTCACTCCGAATATTTTGGGCTTTAGCAGCGAGAGAGCTGAATTTTATTTTATGTAGGGTAGAGAGACCCTTTTTTAAGTGACGCAGTTGGTTAACTAGGGTGTAGAGGCGACTACCTACAACAGGAATTCTCCACGCTTCCCAAACGAGGGGGAGAAAGGAGGGGTCCTTAGCCCAGATGTTGAGGAATTTGAAGCTTCTTTTAAAGGGGGGGGGGGGCTGGGGGATAGTGATGATCATGGGGCTATGATCCGAAATAAGCGGGGGCAGAAAGGAAGCAAAGCTAGTGGGGTGCACCAGAATCTAGTCCTCGTTAACAAGGACCCGATCAATTTTCCCCATGACTCTAGTATGGTCAAATTGATTATTCGACCATGTGTAGAATTGACCATAGTAGCGCAGGTCCTGCAGCTCATTACTAGCAACACAGGTGGCAAACTCACGAAAATCTCTGTGAGAGGGGAATTTGGCACTAAGTCTATCCTGGGAGTAGAGAATACTATTAAAATCACCAGCCACCACCCAAGGGCCCGTAGTCAAGTTGCCCAGATTGGTGATCTCCTCCCAGAGGAGGGATCTCAGAGTGGGGTTGCTAGTTGTTACTCCCATAGACCACTGGCAGGGTGAAAGAGGTAGCACCTAGGATGGCTTTACAGGAAATCATTTGGGTGGATTTATGGAGCTGAGAGAGGGAGATGAGAGTGGGAATAAAGAGGATCCAGATGCGCCCACTGGGGTGGGCCGCATAGTTATGAATGAGAGACCAGGAGGGAAAAAGCGACGCACGATGGGAAGATGGTTCAAGTCCGAGACGTGGGTTTCTAGGAGGCAAAAGACACAAGGCTTGTGAAGTTGGACAAAATTTTGTATCTCGTGGATTTTGGAGTGGTCATTGCACCCCCTGACATTCCAGATTGCAATATTCATTAAGTGAGAAAAGAGGAAGGGTGTGGGGGGCAATAAGAACAGTGCCCTGAGCAATCGCAGAGAAAGAGTTCACGAGCTGGAGGGAGAAGTCCTCTTCCAAGGGTAATTTGGTTTTAACTTTGCCAGAGTCCTTCCGAGGGATAACGCTCCATTGGTCCGCAGGGGGCAAGCACCATTTGAAGAGAGGGGGACATGAGCGCAGAGGCCTCAGGGGGCTTGGTGAGATAGAAGGAGAAGGGCGGGGGGGGGGGGGGGGAGGAGCTAGGGTTAAGGTCAAGATCGGCATTGGAGAAATCAGATGTCAGTGAAGAAATCAGATGTCTAGCTGTTGGTTCTGGAACAGATGTTGTATCGTTTGAAGGGTATGACATTAATGGATGCATATACTACACTGCACGCCAAGATGCTAAATCAATACATCAGAACAGTGGGGTAAAAATTGAAGCATCGGTGACTGAATATGGTCTAGGTAACCAGGTTCCACCATGAGCAATAGTAGTTGGTATTATGGTGTCATAGAGGACATATGGGAACTAAACTATCACATTGATTCGTTTCTATTGTTCCGCTGCAATTGGGTGGACAACCGACATGGACTCCAAAATGATAACGGACTTATTTTGGTTGATCTTTCACGTGTTACAACTTATAAGGAAGATCAGTTTGTGTTGGGTAAAGACTGTGACCAGGTGTTTTATGTTGAAGACCCAAAAGCTAGTAGATAGTATGTTGTTCTTCCAGGGAGAAGACCGGTTTTGTTTGAGGATGAAAACAACGACGATGATGATAATGAGATGATAGATGAAACAGTATCGTTGCATACAGGGTTGCATGATTCAACTGATGATTTACAAAATGATGATGTTCAGACCATCTACACTCGATCAGACCATAATGAGGGGGTTTGGGTAGAAAACAGATCATGATATATGTTACTATGTCTAGGTAACACCATTAATTATTTATGTTTATTTTTGCAATTATACATTGTTCCATGAATATTGATCTAATGTTTGTGTTTTTTTCCTTAGTGGATGATGATCCGATTGATGATCCTATATGACAGCTGCTCCTGACTGGGGAAATTCAGCCACAGCAGAGTAGACCGGTAAAACGCACCACACGAGGTGGTAAAAAGAAATCAAAGACAGCAGACACCCCAGCACAGCAGACTGAGGCAGCTGGGCCTTCACATGAAGCACAAGAGATACAAGTTGCTCCTCCGCCTCTCAAGAAACCCAAAAAACGAGGGGCAACCCGTGGGCTGAAAGCAAATAGAGGCCCCCCGACCAAGCCTTTGCCGTTCAATGAATTAAATCAGCCCATGGGTACTTGGAAAAATTATTTCACGGCTCTAGCTAGGCATTTGGTGAGTACATATTTCAATATAAACCACCATTGGAAGCAAGTGCCTTAGGCGTTGAAGGAGCAGGTTTTTGAACGTCTTCAGGTATTTGTTTATGTTAATAGTTTGTTTTAAGATTAATGTAGTTACTATTTTACACTAATGCAGAAGGTTATTTTCTGAGTGGTTAAACTGGTGTAAAATTAAAAGAAAATAAATTAAAAACTCAAAATAAACGTCGGGCTGCAAACAAATTCCGGTCATAGTAGTAAAACAAGTGTCGTATCCACAGGGAGATTGTTCAATTATCCTAGTCTTGGTAGTTAATTAAAACTGTTAAAAAGGGTTTGCCGGAGGCAAGCTTGATTTGTTGTTGGATTAATACAGAAATAATAAAAACAGTAAAAAGGTGAATTAAGTGATGTGGATGGAAAAAATGTATCCTAGGATAGCGGGGGAATTTCCTAAATTACTTAAACATATTTATAACCATGTCTCAATTATTTATTGTCTATTAGAGTTAATAATTGTCAGTTACGAACTCTTAATAATAGCCTTAATATTTTCCTGCTCGCTCAGTCCGGAGTGTAAATACTAAGATTAATTCCTTTGTGGTACTTAGACTATCTCAAAATCATATGTTGATAGTTACCAAATAAATGCAGTTGTTTGTCACGCAAAGCATTTAACAATATTTACTGAAAGGAATTAAAACAAGTTAAAATAAGAGAGACAGGTGATAAATATTAATTTACGTAATATTAGAAATAAACCCCCATCCTAGGATACAAATGAAAATTACTCAGACATTAACGGAGATAAGAAGATTGCACAGATAGATTTTGACATTATTTCAGAGGAAGAACTGGTCTGCTCTCGCTCGTACTGCTGCTCTTCTATTTCTTTTGTTACTGCGTGAGTGTGGAATGTTGTGGTGTTACGGGAGGAAAATAAGTGGAAGCGAATGGGTGAGTGTGGTGAATGGTTTCTTCAGACTCCCGTCGTGCGTGGTGTATTTGTTGTGTTGAAAGGGTGAGTTTATATAGAGGCAGAGGAGAAGAAGATCCGTACGAATTTGATTGCCGGTTGATTGCTCTCATTGATTGCAGGGGACAGAAATGAAACGTGAGAGATTTAAGGTAGGCGGTGCGGCGGAGTATAAGTGTGAGTTTATATAGAGGCAGACTCCCGTCGTGCGTGGTTCCCCTGGGAAGTATAAGTGTTCCACTTTGATGATAACATCCTCCACCACTCCGCTTGGGTATGTTACCGAACCATCTGCCAGTTGCAGGGTCATCTTGGTCTTTTTCATCTCTCCAATTCCCAGCTTTTTGAAAGTGGAGAGGGGCATCAAATTAATGGAGGCACCCAGATCGCATAGGGAGTATGGAAATGAGGTGCTACCAATTGTGACTGGAATGGTGAAGCTGCCCGGATCATTGCATTTTGACGGTAGTGGTTGTTGCAGAATAGCTGAGCAAGCTACATTGAGAGGTACCGTACCGACTTCGGCCAATTTAGTTTTGTTGGATATGAGGTGTTTGAGGAATTTAGCATAGTTTGGCATTTTGGCAATGAGGTCTACAAACTGTATGTTGACGTTTAGTTGCTTCAGCATTGCCAGAAACTTACCATATTCATTATCCAATTTCTGCTTCTGGAGTCGGTGGGGAAATGGTATAGGCGGTTCTTGTGAAGAAGGTTTTGAAGTTGATGGGATAGTGAGAATGCTGGGAGTTGTCTTTTCTACTGGGGCCTCAGCTTTTTCTTCACTATCCTCTTTGGATTCTTCTGATCTTTGCGGGATGTGAATCTCGTCGGTTTTCTTACCGCTTCTCAAGGTTATCGCCTTAACCTCTTCTTCTTCTTCTTCTTCAAAGTCGAGCTTTTCATTTTCATAACCGCCACCAAGTGCTCAAGGTAGGTATTCTCAGATTGAATGCGATTATTATAGACTTTGGCGGTGCTTTCAAGTTCAGCTACATTCCTTTTGGAAGTTTCGATTGCTACAACCCACTCTTGGAGGGAAGGGTGTAGTTCTGGAATCGTAACTGTTTTAGCCACCTCCATCTTTTCTTCATCGTGCTCCTTCACATAGATGCATTTGGCTTGCTCTCTTGGATTTGGTTCATTTTGGCTTGGGAGAGCCCCTGGCGGTCTTCGAGCAAGTTGTTCTACAAGTTGATTGAATTTACCTTCGATTTTCTGGTTGAAGGCTTCTTGTGCAGAGAGCTGGTTCTGAGTTATGGACATGAATCCCTTCATCATCTCTTTAAGTTCTACATTTGGATCAACATAGGATGAAGATGGTTGTTTGTTGTTGTTGGAAACCTGGAGGGGCACCTAGTGCTCTATAACCCATATTAGAATTTGGTTGGGGTCTGTTCCCCTGATAGGTATTGGAATTGTTGTTCTGCCCTCCTTGGTTCTGATCATTATTTTTCCATGAGAAATTCGGGTGATTTCTCCATGGGTAGTTGTTGTTGATGTTATTGTTGTAGGAATTACCGGGGCGGTTTCCTATGAATTGTACTTCCTCGTACTGGCCTTTGCCTTCGCATTGATGAGTTTCATGAGGACCGGCGCATATGACACATCGTTCTGTAGGTGGAGCTGGTGGTGAACTTGCAGGTGGGGAAGCTATTGTTTTTACGATTTCGTTTTGAGATGTTGTTAGCTTTTCCACCATCTTTGCAAGGGACGAGATCTGGGCTGATAAATGATCCGTAGGCTCAACGTGGAGTAGGCCTGCTGCTCGTGGCGTTCTTCCTTGGATCTCGTCCACTGTCTTGTATTGCTCGTCATGGTTTCGAGAAGGTCCATTCCTTCTTTAGGAGATTTCATCATGAAACTTCCTCCTGTAGAGGAATTGACGAGTAGTCGGTTCCCATCATCCAGACCGTTGAAGAATGACAGGCAGAGGGATTGATCGTCAAGACCATGGTGGGAACATTTCATTAGCATATCTTTGAATCTATCCCATGCGTCGTATAACGTTTCTCCCGGCTCCTGACAGAAAGTGTTGATCTCACCGATCAATTGCCTTGTTCTACTGGTTGGTTAGTATTTGGCAAGGAATTTTTGGGCCATTTGCAGCCATGTGGTGATTGATCGGGAGGGAAGGCTTCGGTACCACCTGTTTGCTGAATCCGACAACGAGTGAGGAAATAGTTGTAGACGGATTCTTTCTTTGACGTTGCCGGTCTGACCAAAGGAATTGCAGAAGTCTAGGAAGAGACTCAGATGATTTGGGGCTTCATCTGGGTTCGCTCCACTAAACTTGCCTAAATCCCGGACGGCGGTGATGTAGTGAGTTTTGAAAACCCATCGTCCGGCTTCTTGTGGTGTTAGTTCAGGGAGAACTATGGCTGATGCTCTTCCTTCGGTATTCGGTTGGTGGTAGTCAGAGAGTGCACGGTGTTCTGGTTGATTTGCATGGTCTATTTCATTTATAACTTCGTTATTGGCCATGGCTTGGTTTCTCAGGTTTCTTTGTGCTTGTAATAAAGTGCGCTCGGGTTCGGGGCTCGGACTGATTGGTGGAGAGCCTTGGGTTCGAGTATTTGGCATGCACAGAAGATAACTTGTGGTTTATGAGAAACTGCAAATTAATTAGTAAATAGATAAAGAAAAGCAAATATATTGGTTAGGCTGATAAACGTTAGTTAAACAACTCTGATATATTTTTTTGTTTTTTTTAACAAGAGTAAAATGACAGAATATTAAATGACAAGGGAAAGAAAAGACAGAAAATTAAAGTTAGGAGTTAGTATACTGGAAATATAAGTTAGTAGTTAGTATACAGAAATTTGAAGGACAATGGAAATGAAATGTTAAGGACAATGAAAATGAAATGTTAAGGACAATGGAAATTAAATGTTAAGGACAATGGAAAGAGATGACAGGAAATTTTAAGTTAGTAGTTAGGGACAATGGAAAGAAATGACAGAAATAATAACAATAATATTAAGATGTCCGAAGTTAGATGTCCAAGTCAGATGTCCAAGTCAGATGTCCAAGTCAGATGTCCGAGATTAACAATTTAATAGTATTAACAGATTATTATAATAGAGCGAGTGAACTACCGGAAACTAGGGAAATTGATGGAATCAATCTCCCCGGCAATGGCGCCAATTTGCAGAAGGTTATTTTTCTGAGTGGTTAAACTGGTGTAAAATTAAAAGAAAAGAAATTAAAAACTCAAATAAACGTCGGGCTGCAAACAAATCCCGGTCGTAGTAGTAAAACAAGTGTCGTATCCACAGGGAGATTGTTCAATTATCCTAGTCTTGGTAGTTAATTAAAAACTGTTAAAAAGGGGTTTAGCCGGAGGCAAGCTTGATTTGTTGTTGGATTAATACAGAAATAATAAAAACAGTAAAAAGGTGAATTAAGTGATGTGGATGGAAAAAATGTATCCTAGGATAGCGGGGGAATTTCCTAAATTACTTAAACATATTTATAACCATGTCTCAATTATTTATTGTCTATTAGAGTTAATAATTGTCAGTTACGAACTCTTAATAATAGCCTTAATATTTTCCTGCTCAGTCCGGAGTGTAAATACTAAGATTAATTCCTTTGTGGTACTTAGACTATCTCAAAATCATATGTTGATAGTTACCAAATAAATGCAGTTGTTTGTCACGCAAAGCATTTAACAATATTTACTGAAAGGAATTAAAACAAGTTAAAATAAGAGAGATAGGTGATAAATATTAATTTACGTAATATTAGAAATAAACCCCCATCCTAGGATACAAATGAAAATTACTCAGACATTAACGGAGATAAGAAGATTGCACAGATAGATTTTGACATTATTTCAGAGGAAGAACTGGTCTGCTCTCGCTCGTACTGCTGCTCTTCTATTTCTTTGTTACTGCTGTGAGTGTGGAATGTTGTGGTGTTACGGGAGGAAATAAGTGGAAGCGAATGGGTGAGTGTGGTGAATGGTTTCTTCAGACTCCCGTCGTGCGTGGTGTATTTGTTGTGTTGAAAGGGTGAGTTTATATAGAGGCAGAGGAGAAGAAGATCCGTACGAATTTGATTGCCGGTTGATTGCTCTCATTGATTGCAGGGGACAGAAATGAAACGCGTGAGAGATTTAAGGTAGGCGGTGCGGCGGAGTAGATGGATATGGCAGAAGCGAAGTTGCAGACACTCGGGGGAAGGCAAGTTGCAGACGAAGACGAGCGAAGAAAACTGTCGCGTTTGTGTAAATATACACGCGTCCGCGTGTGCGTCCGCCTAAAACTCATGCGGACGTGACTGAGCCGTCCGCTTCCGTGGTCCGCCTGAAATCCATGCGGTCATCACTGGTGTGGCGTCCGCTTAAGGACATCCGAGACGTCCGCCCTAATACCATGTGGACGCATGTGTTGTCTCGACTTATTTTCTTCCATCTTTGACCGGCTCTAAATTCTTCGTTGGACTACTCCGTTTTCCGAGCCGTTTGCGTCTATGCGTTCGTCTCTTCATGTACTTTGCTCCTAGCTTGGCTTTTCCTCATGTTAAACCAATAAATTTGTGAGATAAACAATAAAACATACTAGAGGAAAACTAACCGAAGTGGAGAAATGAGCAAGAAAAGTGTTAATATAATATATGAAATACACCTATAAAACATGCTCATTTGGACACTTATCAACTAATCCATTTTTTTTCATATAGTCCCGATTCAGTATAGATCCTTCTTTGAAGGATGATGTGATGAAGGGGATTGCCACACAGTTTAAAGACTTCAGATCTCTGCTCACGAGGCAGTACATTTACTATGAGAGCCCGCAGAGATAGAGGAGGCAGCACCTGAAGATGTGGATGATCGGAGACTATTGTGGCAAAAATACGATGGTATTACTGAAGAGCAGTGGAATGAGTTTGTTGCGAAGCGTTTGACCCCTGAGTTCAAGGTGAGTTTCACACTAGTAGTTGTTCTTTTGTATGATAAATGTTTAAAGTGTCCTTAGAGTTCATTTGGTTAATTCGTCTTTTTCATATATTATTTGAATAATTTGTATTTTCATACATATATGTAGGCTATACGTGAGAAACAACAACAAAATGCCAAAAAAAAATCGTTACCCCCATCACATGGGGAGTACAAGTATTGCTCAGCGTGTGCCACAGTGGGAGAAAGAGGGGTTGTTGTCAATTGAATCGAATGCCAGCGAACGAAGGATGAAGGTTTGGGACTTAAGTCGACGGAAGAAACCTTCAAATCGGCGGCACCTGCTCAGTATGATGACGCCATGAGAGAAGTCATCAACCAAATGGTAAGTGATTTTTAGTTTAAAAAATGTTTATTATATTTATAGAGTAACAATAGCAGTTAAATAAACCGAAGTATTCTTATTGACTTATTAAACTCCATAACATGAAGAGTTAAGCTCCCAAATCACCCAGGGCACTTGGCAGCCCGTTAGGCAGGATGATCCACTTTCCCGCGCTCTCGGGAGAAGGATCATCCGGGTCGTGCAGTAGGCTTTGGTGGTCATGTCGGTATACTCCAAGCCTTCGGTAATCCTGGGTCCATACACAGTGCTGGAGGGAGCATTACATATGAGGAGCACTTACGCCAGAATGCGGAGCTCGAGCAGCGACTATGAAATGAATTTCAGCAGTCAATCGCTCAAGATATGGAGATGATTGATCTGAGAGGATGAGTTAGGAGGTTTCTAGACCGCCAGATCAGGCACAAGCATCAGAGCTCGCAGCAGTGCCTCCCAGTAGTGTTCACTCCGTCAACCCATTTCCATATTCATCTCTCAAGGTTAGAACAACATGTTAACTACTGAAGTGGAGTTCACCACACGGAGTAACCGAATGGCTGAGCGAAGAGTACATGCTGCCTGCGGAGACAACAGATGGAACTCTCTCCGACCAAACCCTCTTCCGACTCCAACGAACGGACCCTTGCGACAAGAAAGCTATACCACGGACAGACTGCGGAAGAGTAATCGCCTCCGACGCAAAGCAAAGATCCTCTCCGAACAACTAAGAGTCACTAAGAAGGGTAAAGTTACATAAAAAGCCTTGTATGACTGAGAATATTCTAGAACGATGTAGGCCCACAGAAACGGTTATACACTGTAGAAGAACCTATAAATAGGAACCATAAGTTATGTAATGGGGACGCTTTTGATCAATACAATAGTTGGAGCTCTCTTTGCAATCTGAGTCTAAGTGCGAGCTCTTTACAATCTCATTTGGCGCCGTCTGTGGGAAACGAACGTCGAAAGACAACCACGATCCGATCCGCAAAAGTCACATTTCTTGTCTTTTGTCCAACCATGGCACCACGATCAAACAAGGGGAAGGGGAAGATGGCTGCGACCGGGGAAAGCTCGTTCTCAAAGGAAGACCTCACCGATCTGATGAGGAGTTTCGCGCAAGAGGTTAACGAGAAGATGGCTGAGAACAATGAACGATTCCAACAGGAGCTGGCAGATAGAGATCTGGAGCATCAGAAGAAGATCAGCGAGATGGCGAGTGTAATCGAGAATCTGAAAGCAAAAAGCGGATCAAAGAGTGAAGAAAGCCGGAAAGAGAAGTCACCACCGAAAGATGCAGAGGAGGACCTCGTGGACATGTCGCTATATCCCTTCACCGAAAATATTCGGAAGGCGAAGCTTCCACCGTTCTTTGTCGCTCCGGCAATAGAGAAGTACGACGGAACTGGAGATCCCGCTCAACATATCAAGAAGTTCATCTTCGCGATGAACACTCAAGGAATCAGTTCCCAGGCACTCTGCAATTTGTTTCCAGGAACACTTACTAAAAGAGCTCTAAATGGATCTCCTCTCGGAAACCCAATCCATCTCAAGCTTCAAGCAACTTACAGAAGAATTCCAACTTTACTTTGCAGCAAGTAAGAAGATCCAGAAAGATACGATCGAACTGATGGATATTAGGCAGAGAAAGGGAGAAACGGTGAAAGATATAGTGAGCGCTTCCATAAGCAAGTCGCTGAAATAGATGACGTGGATGAGAAAATACTGGTGAAGGCTTTCGGGAATGGATTGGCGAATCCAAGGCTGGCAGGGAAAATTGCTACCAAGGCACCACAAACTCACGGAGAGTTAGCAGAAATGCTGCACACGATTTCTTAAAGTCGGAGGTTGCGGAAAATAAAGCGAGAGAGTTGGCCAATAGTTTCAAACCACCAAATGAGAAGAAACAGGGAGGAGCGCTGTCTGTTGGCGCGAGTTATGGGGAGTCATCTGCCTCGAAACCTTGGGGAGCAAGGTACAGGCCGTACGGGAAGGATCCAGTCATGCCTTCCCATACTGGAAGTAAGGCGACGTACGGAGCAAAAGTTATTTCTATCGCTCCAGGAAGATACGCAGCCGCAGTACGGGAAGGCTATCTTCCGCCTCCGAAGAAGCCCGCCTCAAATGAGAACACATTGGCGTTTTGTGAGTTCCACGGACACTACAGCCACAGAACGACCAATTGTGTGACATTGTCAAGAGAACTGAACAAAATTGATGAACAAAAGAAGAAGCAAGAAAAGCAGAGACAGGGAGCTCCCAAGCAGCAAAAGAATAACAACGACTACCAAAACCGATCTCGTTACGGGCATAACGGGGGTGGTGCGAGGAATGAGGATCACCCCGAGCTAGACCATAGCAAATCTTTCGATTTTGGAGTTATAACTGGTTTGTTCTCAGAAAAAGGACCGTTCACAACAAAAGAAAAGAAAAGGCACGTACATGAAGTCCATGAGAAGCTACCGAAGAAAAGTCCAAAAAAGGGAACCCCTACCACCTATCTACTTCACGGAGGAAGACGAGGAGGGAGTCTACTACCCCCACAACGACCCCTCGTCATTCGAGCTCAAATCAATGATAGGATGGTAGGAAACATCCTTGTCGACAGCGGGGCGGGAGCAAATGTGATCTCCTTAGCGGCGTTCCGGAAACTGGAAATCCCAGATGAAAAGGTCAAGCCATTCACTGCTACGTTCGGAGGATTCATTGGAGGAATCACGGCTCAGGCTAGCGGAAGTGTCGATGTCACAATGACATTGGGCCAAAAGGATGATCGGAGAACAGAAAAAATAACCCTATATATCATGCGAGATCTGTCCGGATACAACGTCTACTTGGGACGACCTGGGATCAATGCTTTCGAGCTGTCTGTAGCACCTACTATCTCAAGCTTAAATACTTGACAAGGAGCGGAAGGCTGGTGTCCATTCCCGGAAGCCAGAAAACAGCAAGGGTGTGCGAAGTCCGGATTACTGAGGATTTTCCGGAGGAAGACGTAGTCAAAGAGGTCGGCTCCAGTCGAGAGTACGAAGAAGGAGAGGCCAGGACACGGATGTCTGGGGAAACCTCCGAGAAGGCGGTGGTACGGCGGAAAAACCAAGAGAGGTACCCCTGAACTCCGATCCTTCTAAATTTTCAAAATTGGAAATGCTTTTCACCATGATGAGCAGATTCGCTTAATGAGATTTTTGGAAAAAAGAAGAAAGACATTCGCCTGGAGCCCAAAGGACATGCCCGGAGTGGACGCCAGCGTTATCCAGCATAACTTGAACGTCGATCCGAAGTTTCCTGCCATCCGACAGAGGAAGAGGATTATAGGAAGAGAAAGGGACGAGGCTGCGCGGACGGAGGTCGAGAGGTTGCTGGAGGTCGGCTTTATTAGAAAAGTTTTTATCCAAAATGGCTATCGAATGTAGTTTTGGTTAAAAAAGCAAACGGAAAATGGAGGATGTGCGTAGACTTCACAGACTTGAATAAAGCTTGTCCGAAAGATTTCTATCCTTTGCCTTCCATAGATAAGCTTGTAACGGCAACAGCGCAGAGTGGCGTGATGAGCTTTTTAGATGCGTTCTCTGGATATAACCAAATAATGATGAACAAAAATGACCAAGAGAAAACATCTTTTGTCACCTCAACTGGTATTTTTTGCTACAAGGTCATGCCGTTTGGATTGAAAAATGCAGGGGCAACCTTCCAACGAATGATTGATGAGGGTGTTTCGGGAGCAGTTGTCTCGAAATGTGGAGGCATATGTGGATGATATAGTAGTAAGAAGTGATTCTATAGCCCAGCACATGAAAGACCTTGAGGAGACCTTCGATACCTTGGATAAATACAAAATCAAGTTAAACCCTGAAAAATGCGTCTTCGGAGTCACCCGAGGGAAGTTTTTGGGGTTATAGTCGGACAGAGAGGGATTGAGGTCGATCCGGAAAAAACCCAAGCAGTCCTCAACCTTCCGCAGCCAAGAAACATTAAGGACGTACAAGCCCTGAATGGAAGGCTCACTGCTTTAAGTAGATTTTGCTCCAAGCTCCAGGAAAAATCCATTCCATTTTTAATACACTCCGGAAAAATAAAAAATTCCAGTGGGATACAGAGTGTATAGACGCCTTCGAACAAATCAAGAAAATGCTTCAGGAACTTCCAAAGCTTGGCGTTCCGACACCAGGCCAGGATCTATTCTTATATTTATCGGTCTCTGAGTGGGCGGTGGCAGCAGTCTTAGTCATGGAGGAGGAAAAGAAGGAAATCCCAGTCTATTTTACCGGAAAAATCCTAACCGCTGCGGAGACAAGATATTCCAATATCGAGAAAGTTTTGTTTGCTCTTGTAATCGCATCCAGAAAACTGAAGCCATACTTCCAGTCGCACCGAATCACCGTCCGAACTAATTGGCCCTTAAAACAAATCACTAATAACCCGAACGCCTCCGGAAGGATGATTACTTGGACAGTGGAGCTTACTCAATTTGAAATCCATTATGTTCCTCGGACAGCAATAAAAGCTCAAGCCCTGGTCGATTTTATCACCGAGGCAAGTTTCTTCTGTCAAGAAGAAGGGAAGTCCCGTATAAGATGTGGGTGGATGGAGCTAGATGTAAAACTGGTGCGGGAGTTGGGGTTGTGATCCAGACTCCTGATGGAAGGAAAGTGAATCATGCAGTAAGGTTGGAATTCGAAGTAACAAACAACGAAGCGGAATACGAGGCGTTAGTACAAGGATTGGAAATAGCCTGTGCTCTAGGGTAACGGAGCTGGAAGTACAATCTGATTCCCTGCTTGTGGCAAGGCAAAGTGAGAACATCTTCGAAACGAAGGAGGAAAGATTGAAACTGTACTTAATAAAGGTACAGGATCTAAGGGCAAGATTTTCAAAATGCAATCTCCGACATATATCCAGAGACCAAAACTCGGAGGCCGATGTACTGGCTAAATTAGCAAGTATAGCGGAAGGAATACCAGAAGAGGTACAGCACAACTACAGAAACTCCCGAGTATAGGAGAGGCGGAGACAATGGCAGTTGAAATAACCGATTTAAGCGAATCATGGATGACTCCCATTGTTCGGTATATCCAGCAAGGAACACTTCCAGAGGACGAAAGAGAGGCCAAAACAATAAAAAGAAGGGCAACGTCGTTCTTTTTCGAAAACGGCCAACTGTATAAGCGATCCTTTGGCAGACCATCGATGAAGTGTTTAACGGAAAGTCAAGGACTAGAGCTTGTCACCGAAGTCCACGATGGGGTGTGCGGCCACCACCAAGGAGGAAGAGCAATAATGCATAAGATATTAAGGATGGGCTACTTTTGGCCGACAATCCAGAAGATGTGCGGGGACTATGTCAAAAAATGCGTGCAGTGCCAGTTACATGGTCCGAGGGTTGGAAACCCGCCTGCGGAGATGAAATCTATCACCTCTCCGATCCCTTTTGCGAAATGGGGACTAGATATCGTCGGACCATTTCCAGAGGCTTCCCCGGAAGGTATAGATACTTGTATGTGGCAGTAGACTACTTCACCAAGTGGGTGGAGGCTCTTCCAGTAGTAAACATAACTGCGCGAAAGACAGAGGAGTTTGTTTGGAAGAACGTCGTATGTCGGTTTGGAATACCAAGGGTAATCATAACGGACAACGGTGCGCAGTTCAATTGCAAGATTTTTAGGGATTTTTGCGAAGAATGGAAGATTGACCTGAGATTTGCCTCTGTAGCTCATCCGCAAGCGAATGGGCAGGTAGAGAATACAAATGGACAAATCGTAAAAGCTTTGAGAAGAAAGTTGGAAGGAAAAAGAGGAAGGTGGGCGGAGGTTCTACCGCAGGTCCTATGGGCAAACAGGACGACCGTCAAGGGGCCACCGGAGAAACTCCTTACAGATTGACGTACGGTTTGGAAGCGGTGGTACCCGCAGAAATCATGATACCATCAAAAAGGATTGAAGGGTACGAAGAAGAAGAGAACGATGAAGGCATCCGAGATGAGTTGGACGTCTTGGATGAAAAACGAATGATCTCCGACTTAAGAAATCAAAATGACAAGTTGAGAATTGAACGTCATTTCAATAAAAAGTGAGAGAACGGTCCTTCTCCGCAGGTGATTTAGTACTTCGGGAGGTAAAACAGCCAGCTAAGTTACAACCTCAGTGGGAAGGCCCATACATCGTTCGAGCTAAGACTGATCGGGCATCTTATAGACTCCGAAATATGGACGGAGGCGATTTACCACATTCCTGGCACGCAGAATGCCTCAAAAAGTTCTACGTTTAATATCTTCTTTCAACTGCAGGTTAATAAGTTGTTTGGTAAAAGTGCAGGGATAATCTTGTTCAGATGTCCGACGATCTCGCAAGTGGAAGCAATAAAGCATTTTGCTTAATGATCTCAGTTATCTTGTTTTCAAAACGTTTTAACCCTCCGGTAGTAATGTATAAAGTTTTCAGCCAAAAAAACGAACACATCTTCCAAAAAAGAAACAGCGAGAAACAAAGGAATCTTTTAAAGGGAAGAAAAGGACGGACAAAGAATGTATCCGACGATCTCACCATTGGCCATGGTAGAGTGTTTTATATCCGACGATCTACCATCAACGATGGTAGTGTAATTCATCCGACGATCTCGCTGTCTCACTGCCAGTGGAGTGTTAATCCGACGATCTCACCGACTCAAAGTCGGTAGAGTGTTAAAACCGACGATCTCACCATATGTACAATGGTAGAGTGTGAAAGCATAAAAGTGTAACTAAGAAGTTACCGAAAAGCAATCTCAAAAAAATGAAAAACAGCTTAAAAAATTCTACGTTGATTAAAATTTCAAACTTTCGGGGAACCGGTCGCTCCGGTCATACCCGAAAGGACTGGTTGGTCAATCATAAAATGTTAATTACAACGAGAAGGTACTCCGAAACAAAAAGATGATAGTTATAACAAAATATAAAGCAAAAGAAAAAAAGTTTATGTTGCAGGCTCTGCAGGGTCTTCCGCAAGCTTTTCGGACTCTTGTGTTCGCCTCTGAAGAGTTGAGGTGCTTCCTTTCGGAGTCCTCCTTCTCGCTTACCGGTGAAAAGGGCGGCATCACTCCGGGCCCGCGCAGCAACTGATCCCATAAAGGATAGAGCAAAACACGTATTCCCCGCAGGGCGTGAAAACCTCACTAACTCCTCGTGATATCCGGTGGCGCGAGCAAGTGCTTCAAACTCGAGGCTTTCATAAAGAGCTTCATCCACGGATTGTTGCTTTCTCGGAGAAGAACTCCGACACAATTCGTTGGCTCTCTCCAGCAAATTTGCAACACTGGAAGAGAGCGCCTCTTTAAAGGCCTTAAGCAGTGCGGTCCCTTTGCTTGAAGCTTCGATCGGTGTGTCTCCTTGAGATCCCCCTTTAGCTTCGCAACCTGGTTCTCATAGGCCAGGGAAAGGCTCCGGTATCGTCCCTCTCCGACTCCGAAGTGATTAGTGAGGCTTTAAGGCCGGACACCTTTTTAAGCCAAAAGTCGGAGCTTCGGGCAGCCTCCGACGAAGGACCTGGATTTTCTGCAATAAAATGCAGAGGGTTAAAAAAAAAAAACAAAGGGAAGAAGAAGCTTTCGAAGATATGAAAGTTACCAGAAGCCTTTTTCTTCTGAGCTTCCACCTCGGCCTCAAGCTCTTCAATTCGAAGAGCGGCCTCCGCAAGCTTCTGCCTCTCTGATTCAAGGCCGGCTTGAAGATCACTCTGTTTGACCTCAGCTGCTTGCAGGAGTTGGTTCTTTTTTTCCAGCTCAGCCTCGAAAGAAGACCGAAGATCCTCGGTGGATTTCCGGATTTCTTCAGCAACCTTCCGGAAGTCTTCAGCTTCCTCTTCCAGCACCCGCTTCTGGTCATCAAAGCAGCCTGCAGCTTGTTGACTGTATCCTCCTGATCGATGGAGGCAGTTTCCTGAAGTTCCTCTCGAAGGGCGGCTTTTTCGGCCTCAAATTGGGCCTCCGCTTGTGCAAGAGTTTCTTGAGCCCGGGTTTTTCTCTTCTTCAAAAGCCTTCCTGTACCTCTCCGCACGGGCTCCATGATAGCGGAGAGCTTGAGAGGAATATTGGGACTGAGTCTCAACGCATTGGGCCATCGCCATGGCCTAAAAAACAAGAGTATCAGAATAAAACTAAAGGTTTTACAAGGGATATGCGAAGGAAACAAACCTGAGTTAAAGCGCTCCAAAGGCGATCAAAAGCCACGTTCTCCGGAAGAGAGTGGCGGACAATGGCGTCAGAACTACCCTCCCAACCCGAAGTCTTTGTTTTAAGGGAGTCGGACGGGAGCCTGGGGCGAAAATGCCATTTTCATTGTTAGCTGCCTTCGCAGCAGTAGACCAAAAGGCCTTGTACCTCATTCCACGGACGAATGGAATGCGAGGAACCGGATTTCCTCGGTGATAGCCCCCAGTCCAATTTCGGAGAAGGACCGCAGACCGACGGATCGGCCCCGGTGGAGGAGAAGATCTGTCCTCCGCATGCTTGCTCCTAGCTCCGGACGGAGGAGCCTCCAGAGAAGGACCGTCGGATGAATCCGAGGAAGACCTTTCCTCCGCACCAACCTCGGCAATACCCTTGCCTTTACCGGGCGGAGCTTCGCGAGTCTTTTTTCCTTTGGGGCTCCACCTTCTCTTATTGTAACACCGCGCACGGGTCGGCGCTCCCTTTCGGGCTCAGGATCTGCGGAGGGCGGAGCAGGGGCTGCAGAAGACAAAGTCATAAGTAATCAAGCGGAAAACAAGAAGTAAAAGCAAAGGGAAGGACAAAAAGAGGCTGTGGAAGGTATACCGGTGGAAAAAATGGAATCGGTATTTGAGTTAAAGCTTCGTCTACGCAAAAAAAGCCATGCAGGTCAGGGAAGAGGGACGATATGGGAGTTAAATCCACATCTTTCTTAACTCTGCCCGGACTACAGGAAGGAGTAGATACGGAAGTACCTGTTTCCGGAGGAACAGTAGCAGGGGGGTCGGTTGAACCCGTTTCGGTAACATGCTTTTCCTTTCGCACTAATTTAATTTTTTGCTGATCAACTTTTTTGGGCCCCTCGGGGGCTTTCCTCTTAGTGCCAGCAGTCTTGCTACCAGTGGGACTCCTGGTTTTTCCACCGGAAGGAGCAGGTGGGGCTCCTTTCTTCTCTTCGGGAGCTCTATAGTCAACAAGCTCCAGTTGTAGCGGAGAGAAATTTCCCGCCCGTTTGAGCAAAAGCTGTGATGAAAAGAAGTAAGAAAACAAACCGGAAACTAATAAAGAAAAAAAAGAACACAAGGAGAATACGTACGATCGATCTTCGCCCGAGTTTTGTTCAATCTCTCTTCGGAAGAAAGAAGGTGATGGGGTGGAGTGCCGAAGAACTCAACTTCTTGAGTATGTCTCCAACCGGAGACGGGTTTGCGGAAGAAGGTAGCGGAGAGGCAAGCTGCCCCTTAGCTATGTCTCCGATATGGGAGACTCCGATAAAAGTACCCCTCGAAGGTAGAAAACAAACCAATTGGAGGACCAGCCGCTCTCCAGGCTCACGCGTTTAAAAAAGGAGTACCCGGGAAACAGCCAAGACGGAGATGTCCTCCTCCGTAGTAGTAGTATTCACCCTGGTGGTGAAGAAGTTAACAAACTCCCGCGCATCGGGAGTAATACGCTCTCCGCGCAAACAGAGAGGAGGCGTGCAAACAACCAGAGCATTGGGGTTCAGATGGGCAAGAGTGCAACGCCGGCGGGAGGAAAACCAAGAACAAAGGGGTGCGGGGGGAAACGCAGGCCGCGGTGAAGGTGCTCCCGATACACACAAACCATCCCCAAAGTAGTTGAAAGGGTGCGCCGTCGGCGCCGGCACACGAATCTTCGACCCCAGTGGAACTTGTATGCCTTTCATGAGCTTCTTCAAATCTGTCACGGTGAGGCTGGAGCCGGTGCCCTGGCGAGGGTATCCCGCAGATGTCTTCAGAAGGAACGGCAGGATCTTCGACAACGCACTGTTCCCCGTCGGTGAAAAGTGGGCCGACCCCTGCCGGTGCTGGAACAGAAGAGCTTGGTTTGGACAGAGCATTACAAGG
>CM041777.1:262583389-262698545 GCA_023374045.1 Limonium bicolor | reverse complement strand
AGGAGGTTGACGAAGTATGGACGATCAAGTAGAGGAAAAAGTGCGAAGGGAAAAGGAGCGCAAAACAAGAATCGGGGGTTAAAGAGCAGGGAAGAAGAAGGAGGACGGTTGCTGTGTAGGGAAAACGCAAGAGAATAAAGACACGAAGCAAGGAACAAGACAGGGAAGTTCAAAAGTTTGAGAGGATAGAAGCAGAGAAGTTCGAAAGATTGAAAGAATAGGAAAAAGGGTAGAGGGAGAGAATGAGTTTAAATAGGCGGAAATTGGGCGCGCTCTACCAAAAGTAATCATGGCCTACTCCTGCAAATGTGTCAGGGAAGTAGCTACAGAAGATGAGGAGGCGGCAGTTGCAGCAAGGCACGTTGCTAGGCCTCAAAGTCTCCAACGGTAGGAAATCTACAAAAGCAAAAGCACAACTCCGAAGACCCCCTTCCTTTTTTCGAAAAAGAAAGAGGTCTTGTGGGACTAGGGGGAACGGAGCGGAGCGGACCACCAAAATTTAAAAAAGAGCAACAACGAAAAGATCTTTCCTTGCAGAACAAGAAAAGATCTTGTGGGACTGATGAAGTGGAGTTCCACCACACGGAGTAACCGAATGGCTGAGCGAAGAGTACATGCTGCCTGCGGAGACAACAGATGGAACTCTCTCCGACCAAACCCTCTTCCAACTCCAACGAACGGACCCTTGCGACAAGAAAGCTATACCACGGACAGACTGCGGAAGAGTAATCGCCTCCGACGCAAAGCAAAGATCCTCTCCGAAGAACTAAGAGTCACTAAGAAGGGTAAAGTTACATAAAAAACCTTGTATGACTGAGAATATTCTAGAATGATGTAGGCCCACAGAAACGGTTATACACTGTAGAAGAACCTATAAATAGGAACCATAAGTTATGTAATGGGGACGCTTTTGATCAATACAATAGTTGGAGCTCTCTTTGCAATCTGAGTCTAAGTGCGAGCTCTTTACAATCTCAACTACAAATACAAAAAAAAACAAATTATACACTTGTTTATGTGCATCTAATATCTTTAATTTTGAAAATGTAGAAACCGATTGACTGCACATTGTTCCAAGTGATTGGCGTTGACGAAGTTGAAGTAGGGTGGGGAAAACTTTTCAGGTCTTCTCCTAGTGACACCGTGAGGAATGCAACGCTCCGAGAGTACCATGTCCGGGTGCTTGTTGATGGTTACGCGCCTGCTTACGTGGATTGGTGCCCAGTGCAGACATATCCACCCTTCGTCAAGCTGAATCCATGACAATACAGTGGCCCATTAGATTGATTAAGCTTGGGGAGCAGTAGGTAACCCCGTGAAAAAACTTATTCTTTAACATATCCTAGAGTAAAACATATACTTATTAAATTAATATATTAGGAACACATTCAATCAAATTCTGATAAGGCAAAAGGAAAGAGAGTTGTTGTTGCACCAGCTAATCCTTCGATGGCATCCGCGACTAGAGTTGTGATGAGATCAATTTTGCTACAACCGGCGGTTCTGAATGTCTTACCCCCCAAGCTGAAACTGTTGCACTCCACACTTTTGATGACGCCGCCAGCAAGAGATTCGGTTACAATGGAACCAAGACCGGATCTTTTTTACTATGAAGGCGCTCAGAGTTTTGAAATCTATCTTAGTGATTTTGTGGAGTTATTCACGAAGGATTGGTTGAGTGTGTCGATTCTCAAATCGACTTGCATGTGAGTAATTAGCATACCTTGTACACATTTTACTCAGTATATTTAAAAATTAAATTCATAATATTGGTTTCTTTATATTGTGCAGGTTTATTGATGACAAGGCGGTCCAAGTACATGAGAATAGTAGTTTCGGGTTCTTATGCCCTGACTACTGTTCTGAAGCTAATATGGGATCTGACCCCCAAGCTTTGGTCCAGTACTTGTCGACTGTGATACATGCGTGTGCAGTTGCTGATAAATTTTACATAATGCTGCCACTTCATCAAGGGTAAGAATTTTATCTAATGTTAAGTTAGTTTAAAAATTATGATATTTGTATTATGTAATTGATTGAATTAAGTTCTGCTTGTATTGTAATCTATGAACAGCCGACACTGGTCTTTGCTCGTTCTATGTCTAAAAAGCCCAAGAGTCCTGCACCTTGACTCAGCATCTCGGCGTCCCAAGAGGCCACTTATATATAACATGTTGATGAGGTGATGAATTTACTTAACTTGATTAATTATCAATTTTTAGTTATTTCTTAACCATCCGGTTGATAACTTTTACTTTATCTGTGTGTATGAATTCTAGTGCCTTTGTATCTGTACTAACGCATATCCGGGGAGAGAGACTTAAGAACATTCCATGGAATGTAGTCAAGGTATTTATGTAGTCCTTATTAAAATTTTGTAATATGTTCATTAGTTTTGAAATAGGAATAGTATTATAATTTATGTGTTAAATCGATTTTGAATATGTACGTATATGAATGTGCAGTGTCCCAGCAAGCAGAGGGTAGGTTCGGAATGTGGTTACATGTCATGCGGTTTATGAGTGACTTGATAGCGGGACGAGACTATGCCAGAGAAGTCTCTAGACAAGGTAAGTAGCATTCTCGAAATTTTGGTTTTGTAGATATTTTTAACATTGATCTTAAACTCAAGTATTATTAGCATCTAATCAATTTTTTTGTGTTAATTTCAAGGCTTTGAAGACTTGGTAGAAGGTTACAACGAAGGACATATAACCGAGGTGCTCGAAGAATGGGCAGAATTCATAAGCGTTAATGTAGGTTGCTTTTAGGGTTTGGTAGGATTAAGTAGGATGATTTTGAAATTCTCATGAAACAATTGTGGTTTCTGTAAAGATTTTGTTGATGTTTGATTAATTTGCTCAAATTTGTAAATGTAAGTGGATTATTGCCCGTAGATAGGTTTGGTGGCTATTTAAATGGTGAAATGGTTGATCTAATGCCCCACTGTGGTGGCATTGTTAATTGCTATATGTTAACAGGTTTGATTGATTTTGGGTGTGTTTGGTACAATTGTAGGGTGGAATGGAAAAAAAAACCTATTGCAGCGGTTCTTAGTAAGAACCACTGCAATTGGCCCTGTAAATATTTTCTGAAGAGACCCTAATGCAGCGGTTCCTTCAACAACCGCTGCGATAGGTTGTTTTTTTTTTTTTAAAAAAAGGTCTAACGCAGCGGTTGTTAAAAGAACCACTGCGTTAGAGTACCTACCGCAGCGGTTCTACAACTGTTGCGGTAGGTGAAACACCTACCGCGGCGGCACCCATCGCAGCGGTTTACAACCGCTACCATAGGTACCAAACAACCGCTGCGGTAGGGTATTTTTCTACTAGTGATCAATACCACTCATCTCTCTCAATCATCTATTATACAAGAACAACTTACCTTTCTTCAGGCTCTCAAGTTTCTAGAATAAAGGTCTGCAATACAGGAGGAATATAACGATTTGCTCAAAAATCAAACCTAGAATCTGGTCCCATATACATCAGGTCTCAATGTTTTAGGTAGCAAATGGGTCTTAAAAAAACACTGAGATGCCAGCATTCAAAGAAGAAAAGCAAGGCTTGTTTCCCAGGGTTTTAATCAAGAACATGGGGTTGATTATCATGCTACTTTAGTCCTGTAGTAAAAGTGTGTACTATCAGGATCATCCTCACTATTGCTACTGCTAGGCATTGGCCTACTCGACAGATAGATATGGAAAATGCCTTCCTCCATGGGCAGATGCATGAAGAGGTATATATCTAGCAACCAAAAGGTTTGTCAACACTCTTTATACTAACCATGTGTGCTGTATGAAGAAAGCCCTATATGGGCTTAAACAATCCCCTAGCCTAGTTCTCTAAACTCAGTTCCTTTCTAACCCATATAGGCTTCACCCCTTCTGCCTCAGATACTTCTCTTTTCATTTATCATTCCAGAAAACTCATAGCTTATATCCTAGTATATGTAGATGATGTACTCATCACTAGCTCATCTACTGCTCTACTTGACAATCTACATAGCGCCTTTGCATCAGAGTTTCCTTTCACAGACCTAGACTTCCTTCATCGTTTCTTAGGGATCTCTATTACCAGAGATGCCATGGGTCTCAAACTCTCTTAAAGTCAATATATCCAGGACCTTTTGGTTAGCACACACACGGAAGACTATAAACCTTGCCCTACTCTAATGACTAAAACACAAACCCTAAACACTTTGGAATCACCCGCCTACCCAGAACCCACATATTATCACAATATCATTGAAGCACTACAATATCTAGCCTTTACTAAGCCATATATAAGTTTTGCACTCAATAAATAAGTCATTTCATGCATACTCGTGAAATCCATTGGACAACTATAAAGTAGGTACTAAGGTACTTGATAGATACCTTATCTCTCAGCCTTTTCTTTCCTGCAACCTCTCTGGGTGACCTTCACATTCACTCTGATGCGGATTGGGCTGGAGACAAACTTGACCGCCCCTCGACCTCCAACTTCTACGTTTATCTTGGAGATAAACTTCTCCCTACAGTTCCAGGAAGCAACACACGATTGCACGGCCTAGCGCGGAGGCTGAATTGAAGGTCTTGGCCACCGCCAATTGTCTCTGTATTCAACAAATATTGAGTGAATTAGGGTTTTTTTTTTCTCTTAAATAAGAACCAAATGTGCACTGTGATAATGTCAGTGCAACTTACCTGGCAACGAATCCAGTTCTTCATGGTTGTGCGAAGCATATTGAAGTCGATTAATTCATTGTGCTTGAGCGAATCAACAATCACAACCTCTTTGTGTGTTTTGTCCCGATAAAATTGCAACTGGCCGATGTTTACATGAAGCCTCTGGCTCGAACTAGGTCTTTTACTCTCCCTTCCCAAATGTCTTTGACTGCCCACAATTTAGGACCGCGGGAGGGTAAAGACTAATCAAGTCTCTGTGACCCATATTTTGTTTTTAGTATCCTTAGCTCATTGTAATAAAGCC
The DNA here is from genome assembly GCA_023374045.1 of Limonium bicolor. Taxonomy (NCBI): domain Eukaryota; kingdom Viridiplantae; phylum Streptophyta; class Magnoliopsida; order Caryophyllales; family Plumbaginaceae; genus Limonium; species Limonium bicolor. Next base: position 262,693,575 of record CM041777.1, on the reverse strand, counting down.
CAATTTACCCAAATGCCATATATATGTACATCGCCTCCTTGTAAAAACGGACTGAAATGAATACAATATAGCCGATCACATTCATGGTTTTTCTCACGATGTCCTAATTCTATACGCTTAACATGTACACCATAACAGAACAGACCAAGTATCGGGTTTGACATTTGACGAAAGCTTACTTAATTAGATGGCTCCTATATCGAATATGAATACATCAACTTCATTATAAAATATTGATCAATTTGAAGACACTCATGGACGACGCACTACGTTTATATTAATGACAATTACATTGTAAAGCTTAAATTCAATTATAATACTGTTGAGTAAGATTATAAGTTACAATACGGGATCAATTTGAATTAGTAAACCGTCTGTTTTTGTCCTTTTTTTAATCAAATTTAGTACAATATTAACAATTTGTGCATAAAAATATTTTAATTAACAAAAATATGACTATTTAGAGAAATTAAATAAGTTAATTTTTTTATTGATTCACATAAAATCAATGAGTGGGGCTGAGCATAACTGGATATAATAAACAGTATCGGTCAATTTCAATTAGGTAAAGTTCCAATTCGCATTCACGTACGGTACATGCACTATAATAGAACCGACTGGGTCTAGGGTTGACTTTTCAGGTATAGTCACAATTTTTTTAGAGTAAATTACTCGGAACCCCCTTAGGAATGAGTATAATATGGTTAACCCCCTTGTGTTTATCATAATTATTGGTAACCATCTTGAGGTTACGGTATCTCTGACGATGAGTTCCCGAACTATAACTTTGTTATCAAAACATTAACTACATGCTGACCCATCAGCTTAATCACATTATTAATGCCAGCCTGGACAACAAAACTGCTTAATCAACATCGTTTAACTCTCCTTCATCCGAATTCATATGCATTTTCGAGGTAGGGTTAACGTTTTTGAGACAATAAGAATGCTGATTAAGCACTGTTTTTGGTCAAACATGTCACTAATAATGTCATTAAGTTGATGGTTCAACACTTGGTTAATGTCTTAATAATGGAATTATAGTTAAGGGGCTCATAGTCAAAGATACTGTACTAGTTTGTTACCGACACAATTGGTAGCGATAATAGTGAAATTGGTAGCCAAATAGAACGGGCTACCGCTTTTGTTCATTTGCTACCGGAGTTTGGCGGTGGGTAAACCCTTGGTTGCGAAATTGATTTTCGCTACCGTTTTCTGGTTGGTAGCAATTTTACTGCCACACCGCCACTACTTTTTCTTATGCTAGTAATTTTGTCACTGCTCTTCCTTACGGTAGCAAATTTACTACCGATTATGTGAGGATTCTTTTTAGATGCCAACTTTAGTGGATGTATTTAAAAAAAAATTTGCCACCAACAGTGTGGTAGTATTATATTCACATGGGTGGTTCTCTACTAAAGTCATGTGCTTGCGGCCTGACCATTCTTGGGGCACACACATCAAGGATCAAACCTGACCCGCAACGTATGGATATATAATCTCTGATGACCTCTTAAACCCGTGATGTATGGGTAAATAGATCATGCCAATGGCATAATTAATTCATACCAATTCCTTGCGCATTAATATTTTTCCCCTGCTATAAGTACGGAAATCAATTTCCTAATGTTGTTATCTATTTTTTCTATTATGAATTCCTGCCTGTCGTTAAAGTATTCAATCACTCTTGTTATCATTTTAATAATCGTTTCCATATTACTACAAATCTTTGTGATAGAATAACCATTCAATTATAGTAATAATGTTTTACATTTAGGGGATATCATTTTAATAAATAAATAAATAAATAACAAGTTTATAATAAACTCTCACTTATTTAAAATATAATTCATTTTAAAGTTGAGAACTGTATTCAAAATATAAGTCTTTTAGTATATTTTCTATTCATCTTTCTACTTTTTCCATTTACCATTTTTAAATTATTAGATTAACTTTACTCTACTTTTTGTTTTCATAATAATTATACTTTTTTAAGGATACATTTCTCATTTTACACTATTCTAAAAAAAATATGAAAAAGTATGGAATTTACATATACTTTGAATGGGAGGAAATAATAATTTTCAATATTATTTATATCATTTTAATAAATGATATGTGATTTAATATTTTTTTTCCTAAAAAGAGATTAACAATTATATTATAGGGTATATCTTTTTACAAAGTAACTTTTAATTTAATAAAATGGTTTTCAACAAATTCATTCAAAAGGGAGATGATAATTAAACAATATATTTCATTAGATTTGTTTAGATTCAATTTATTAAATATTTTTTTCTTCAAATTTTTTCTTATAATCAAAATTTTATCACTAATATTTTACAATGTTTTTGCTTAGATAACTATTCTTATCATTACTATTAAGGTTTTATTGAGATCATTGTTATTAAGATTTTATTATACATAATAAATTTATATGCTAATTATATTATTATTTTAATATTTAGTCAAATAAATTTTACAACAATAATATTTAATATTATAATATTTAAGAACTTTTTTCTAAACAAATGATAATAAATACATATCTCTATTCTTATTTATTCCCCTCGAAATGCAAACAGATTTATATAATATTTTTATCCTCAACTCATTCGTCATACATAACCAAACAATACTGATGTATTCTCATTATCTTTCCCACTTACATATCGCGTTTTCATTCTCTTTGTATCCATTTCCCTCTCTCTTTCCCCTCAAACTATCTAAACATTGCCTTAATTATTAGTTAAATTAGGAGAATGAAGATTGATGGTCGTTATTCAAAAACTTCATACTGATTAAAAACCGCAACTCAGGAGGTGCTTATAAAATAAACTAACTGTACCCTTGTGTTTATAAAACTTAGGGAAATTTCATTAGATACCCCTGAGTGAATTTTACGAGGTACCCTTAAAGTTTCATTTTTATTATAAGATACCCCCGAGGTTTCATTTTCTTTACAATATATCCCTGAGGTTTCATTTTTATTACAAGATACCCCTGAGGTTTCATTTTCTTTACAATATACCCCTCAGATTTCATTTTCATTATGATATACCCCTGAGGTTTCAATTATATTACGAGATGCCCTCTATTCAAATTATGATATATTATATTTTTCATATCTCCATTTTACCCTCGCACCATATGCCCCAATAACCTCGATCTATGGTCAAATTTTTTAGAATTTAAAGTATAAACAAAATGCATATAAAAATTAAAGATCGATTAAAATTAGAATTCATTTTAAAAAACATAAATAAAATTATAAAAACAAATTAAAATAATTACAATCATAAATGTTTAAAACAAATAGAAATGACTAAACAACAAAAATTAATTTATTTAAAGCATATATTTACATAATATAAAAACTATTATAGCGGTGACTTAAAATCGTAAAAACTTTTATAACAATTACATTAAATATAAGAAATTATTAAATAATTTATGATTTATAGTAAAAACTTATTAGTAAATATATTATTTGATATCAATAATCGCAAGTGAAATGGTCATATTTTATGGTTTTTATACTTTATTTTTCTAAATTAAAATAATGATTTTTATATGTACTATATGAAATTTGTTACTTTTAATATTCGTCATATTATTGTTATAATTTTTTTACAATTTTAGTCATCTCTACCTAACACCAAAACAATTTATGCTTATTTTCCAAAATAATTTAATTTTTATTTTTTAGTCATTTTCGTTTATTTAATATTCATTAATATTGATTTCAAATTTATATGAACTTTATTTTTTTTGTGCATTTTATTCAAGTTTCAAATTCAAACAAAACTTTAACCATATATCCGTGAGTTTATTGTAGGGTATATGGTGTGGGGTAAAATGGGATACACAAATATAATATATCAGAATTAGAATGAAGGGGTATCTTGTAATCAAATTGAAACCTTAGAGGTATATCGTAATGAAAATGAAACCTCGGGGATATATCGTAAAAAAAAAGAAACCTCAGGGGTATCTCGTAATGAAAATGAAACCTTAGGGGTTTTATGAAATTCGCTGAAACCTCAGGGATATCTTGTAAAATTTCCCTAAAAATTAACTCATGAGCAGCTACGAGATATACAAATCTAAATGGATAAGTCAATAATATTTTTCTGAGATATACGCTTCCCAAATCAGTGAATTCTATTTTAGTTTCTCAATTTTAATCATTTTCAGCATCACTACAACATAAGAGTTCAAATGGGGCAACAAAAGTTGCACTAATAGATCATATTATTGCCCCAACAAGTCAATACTGTTGTAGTGGCATCGGCATATTAAACAATTTTTAAAGACTCATCAACGTTCTACCAATTGTGTTTCTAACTGCATTGTAGTCTTAACATTAAAATAGAGCGCTTTGGTGTTTAATTAAAAGGCTGCCTTACCCTTATAGATATGTATTAAGTTTTTGTAGTGATTGATGTTTAGGGTAACAAATGATTCAGCCACCTGTAACCAGTGACAATTCCATTTATTTTTGTCAATTGGAGGTTTATAAATTGCAACTCTAATTTGTTGTTTATTATAGTCAATAATATACAGAAGTAAGACTCCTCATTTGGTGTATCAACGATTTTCAAGCATTTGGACAAGGAAGAAAAGATTAATCAATCTTAATCTTTCGTGTTGATTTCTTTTATACCTCAAAACATCTAGAATTTCTAGACAAATCTTCCTGTTTTCTTTGCAAAAGACTTATTCATGTCTTCACAAACCCTCTTTGTCTCCATAATGTCTTTCTTCATGGTTGCGATCTCCTTTATAACCATGATCAGTTTCTCATTTCCCCGGTTGGTGTAAAAAAGATAAGTCACATATAGGATTTTCTAAATAAAGATGAAAAAAGCCCATTAACCTGGAAACCGATGTCAAAACGGGTAATAGTCTCACTGAAGTAGGACATGGTGGAGTTTGATGATAGCGCTTCCACGAGAAAGCAGCAGATTCTACTCTAGTCAGTGATGAGGAACTGTGGTTGTGATTGAATTAAGATGGTGAGATTAGTACATTTTTATAGCCATCTGTCATCTATCTCCGTTAATTGATTATGGAAAGTTTTCTACAGCTACGATTGAGTCTTAATCATGAAGTTTAATCAGAAGGAAGGTGGCTTTCAAACTTCTGAGTATCACTAAATAAAACCTGTACAAAGAAGAAATTGGCTTAGAAGAGAGGGAAAATTTACTAAAATAATGCCATTATAAGCAGAATTGCAGAGCACGAGGATCCACCGGCACTTCATATTGTAATGGCCTATCTTTTTCCAACACTGGTTCAAGTCTTGCATTGCTTTAAGCACCTCCGTCATTATCTCCCGGGGATGAGCTCGAGATTGCATACAATTAAATATTAAGGGGACGTTTGTTTCCAGTAAGGAAAACATGGAATCAGAAAAGGGGATGGAGGGGAATTCCTTTTTATTTTCCTGGTTATTTGTTTGAGCTCAGGAAAAGGAAATGAATGACCGGTCAATGGCCATCGGTCAATGGTCAACGGCTGGCGGTTGCCGGTCAACATTCACCGCTCACCGGTCAATGATAATTGGTCATCGGTCGATTGTCATATGTTATCGGCCAAAGTGTATTGGGGAAAGGAAGCCCTTTCTATAGAAGCCAATATCTTCTTTGTACATGTTTTATTTAGTGATAGCCAGAAGTTTGAAAGCCACCTTCCGTCTGATTAAACTTCACGATTAAGAGTCAATCGTCTGAGCTGTAGAACATTAATTTCATAATCAATTAACGGAGATAGATTACAAATGGCTATAAAAACATACTAATCTCACCATTTCAATTCAATCACAACCACAGTTCCCTTTTACAGACCATAATAGAATCTGTTGCTTTCTCGTGGAAGCGCTGTCATCAAACTCCACCATGTCCTTCTACTTCAGTGAGAATGTTACCCGTTCTGACTTCGGTTTTCAGGTTCATGGGCTATTTTCATCATTAATTAAAAAATCCTATATGTGACTTATCTTTTTTACACCAACCAGGAAAATGAGAATCTGGTTCTGGTTATAGAGAGATCGCAACCATGAAGAAAGACATTATGAAGACGAAGAGGGTATGTGAAGACATGAAGAAGTCTTTTGAAGAGACCAAGAAGATTTGTCCAGAAATTCTAGAAGTTTTGATGTATAAAAGGAATGCGATAGGAAAGATTAATCTTAATCTTTCTTGTCCAAATCTACTCGCCCTGCTAGATTTATTGGTTGCTTCCTCATCTATTGTTGATGAGGCCCTTTCCGCCTGTCAAAACATCATTATTCAGAATGACCGACCGGAAACTTAATAATATACACATAGTTATAAACTGACGCACTTGTTACTACATTCCAGAGTTGTTTAGGAACCAAGTGTATGCATGCATTACATGTGATTTGAGCATTGGAAAGATATTTTTTGTGAACTTCTCGACAACCATGATCTTTAGAATACTGCTGAATGACCCAAATTACTAGTTAGATTTATGTTAATCCCTCAATGTTTTGCAGATGATAAGCAAGAACAAGTCAATATGCCAGACAGAGTCTGTCCAACTACACTGAAGCGGAGCGGTTACCAGAAAGTCTCTCTGTTGCAGTCAAGCTCCACTCAAAGGAGCAGTTACAACAAGTCTCGTCCACCCAGTCAAAGTCTCGTCTCAGGAGCAGTTACCTCCAGGAGCGTGGTTGACCTATTAAACCTCTTGAAGAAACATGGAGCACTACTTAGGCAGTTACCAAGTATCTTAGAGCTTGTATTTAAGCATTGACAAAACATTATGTAAGTGTGAAGCCAGAGAACCCTTTTCGTAAGATTGAGAGATAGCTGTAGTAGACTGAAGTTATATTTTGTATTGTATTTTCACCCCACTACTCACACATATAGTCCATTAGAGTGCATTGCACTGAAGAACTCCCTATGATACATTGATAAATCTATAGAGTTCTCAGGGGTAGGAGTTAGACAGAGTAATTCTGTCTAACCCCAAGATTAGAAGACTAGGTAGTAAATTCACTATCGAATTCTCAATACAACTTTTCTTCTCTTGTAGATAGTGCCTCAAAGCTTCCTCGTTTACTCTCTATCTTAGAAGGAGTCTGCATGAGTCTAACACCTCAGACACTCGGTCAGCACTTACCCGATTCTATCAAGTGGTATCAGAGCCCGTGTTGGTTGACACTTCATCAATCATGGCAGAAATCAACAGCAACACCAACAACAACAGAATGCGGTTTGAAAATCCTAATCTCACATCTACAAACTACAAATGTGGAAAAATGAGATGGAGTCCCATCTAAAGTCTGTAAATTCACAGCTCTGCAGAGTTGTGGTTGAAGGAAACTTTGAACTCCTTGAAGGAAAAAGACTACACCTCTGAGGAGAAAAGGTTTGTCGAGTTAAATGCTTAGGCTGTGCGAGCTATCTATACGAGTCTCTCTCCCCTGAAAAGAGACGAGTCTACCAAATAAAGGTTGCAAAAGACATGTGGAATCATCTTCGAGCAGTACATGAAGGTAACACTGAGTTGAGAAAATCCAAGGTTCAGGAACTCAAGATGGACATTGAAAATTTCATTGGAAACTTGGAGAGTCACTCGACGACATGCTGTCAAGATTCACCGATCTCACCGCCACCATGGAGGAAATGCAGATTGACGAGTCCAATGAAAATATTAACAACAAATTTCTAGATAGCTTGGGGGAAGAATGGTCTAAAAGTGTGATCTCAACAAGAGCGTCCAAGAGTCTTGACAAATGGGCTCTCACTGATCTTGGATCATATCTTCAATCCATTAACAAATATAAAAGAAACATCAAAAACAGAGGTAATTAGTCTTTCGGTCAATTAGTCATATATTACAATCCTAACCAAGCTTTGCATGTTCAATCTCAAGTTCAGTAACTGTTACCTCAGAATGAGCCCCCCTACTATGATGTCCCCAACTCTCAAGATTCAATTCAACACCTTTGCGAGACGTACTCTCATTGACGGAATTATAGAGAAAGGATCTGTGTCTTCCTTTGAAGATATGACGATGATAGTTAGAAACTTTAAAAGGTTCATGAGGGATAGGCAAGACAAGAATATTCAAAATTCAAATAAAACTAGTCATAGTCGTTCATATCAGTCTACAGGACGTAACTACCAGGGCCAGTCTGGCTTAGCAGAAAGAGTCTGCTTCAAGTGTCTGAAGCCTGGTCACTATGCCAACAACTACCCTCTCAAGAGAAAAGATAATAAATGAGAATTTTCAGTCCTCACTTCGGGCAAGTAATGCCTGGGGTGAGCCTGATTATGAGGAGCCAAAGTCAGGAGCAGCAAACCTCATTTGTTTAATGGCGCATGAGGATGTAAGACCCTCACAGACCAAGGTAAGTAAGACTCCCTCTTCTTCTGCATTGTCTAATCTTGTTGACAATGAGACCTCGATACCATCTCTAGATCTCTCTACTTATTTCATAGATCCAAACCTTTCTGTGTGTGATCTTACTTAGGAACAAGAGCAAATTGCTCTTCTTTTTGAAGAAATCCATATCTTAAAAGAACACTTCACTAAGGATAGACATAAGCTTCAAGAATCTACCAATACTGTTCAGGATCTTCAGAAAGAGCTGAGTGACTCTAAAACCCTTATTAGCTTTTTAGACTCACAAAATGTCTCCCTTCAACAAGAGCTTAGGAAGAAAAATGTCAAGCCACTGCCAAAGGCTCTTTTTTAATCCTCTCACTTTTGTTCATGAGGTCTCTGCTGTTTAGAATCCTAAGTGGTGTGAAGAAAAACTTATTGAATCAAAATATATCCAAAACAAACTTAGAAAGGAAATTGATACTCTCACTACTGTTCTAAAAAAGGCAAAGAGTGACTCGCTCAAATCCATGACCTCACCTTCGTGGCTACCTTGGAGAAACAAGGTCAATCTTTGTAAAATGGCCACTAAACCAAATGACCTCTCTCGTCGAAAACTTCAAAGAGGAAGATTCACTAATAAGTTTCGTTGGAGCAAGAAGTACATCCAACTTCATCACTTCCTGATATGTGGCTACTATGGTTATGATGGCCACACAGACTCTGCTTGCAGAAAATTAAGTCGAGATTTGTCCTTTAACATCTCTAGGATTTTTCAAAAATTATTCATGCACGTAAAACTTATTATTCTTCATCAGGAAAGCAACCCAAGTATGTCTAGGTTCCTAAAACTAACCAATGAGTTATTTGTAGGCAGAAGGACTCGTGAACCGTGACCCTAGGTTTCTGGATAGCGGTTGTTCGAGATATATGACAGGGAACCCGACAAAGTTCACAACTTTCTCTGACCATCAAGAGGAAGCGTTACCTTCGGAGATAACAAGAAAGGTGAAATAATTAGTATTGGCTCTGTGAGTAATCCCTCTAAATTTAAAGTTGAAGAAGTTAATTTGGTTACTGGTTTAGGTCGTAGCTTGCTAAGCGTCTCTCAAATTTGTGATCTCTCTAATTTAGTTTTGTTCTCTACTAATGATTGTAAAATTATTGATGCCATCAATGATGACTTAAAGACTGTAGGAAAACGTGTTAATAATTTGTATGAAATTGACTTGAATATTCCACATTCTAGAGGAACTCTGTGTTTGGCTGCTTCTGATAAAAACCAATCTTTATGGCACTGTCTCCTGGGGCTTGTTCATGGAAAACTTTTGAATAGACTTTAAAATGAAGAATTGGTTGCATGACTCCCTCTGATTAATTTTCAAACTGACTCACTGTGTGATGCTTGCGTAAAAGGGAAACATACCAAAGCTAGTTTTCATAGTAAAACTGTCATGTCCACCTCAGCTCCTCTTGAATATTACACATGGACCTATGTGGCCCTATACGTGTACAAAGCAAAAGTGGCAAAAGGTAATTTTGGTTATCGTGGATGATTTCTCTCGTTGGACATGGGTGATCTTCCTTCGTTCAAAAGATTCTACATATTATGAATTTATGTCTCTATTTCAACTATTGGTTAGCAAGTTTTCCCGCATGATAAAAACCCAAAGAACAGATCAGGGAACTAAGTTCTGTAACCAGTACTTTGATGAGTTTTGTAGGACAAACAGTATTGAGCACTAGACTTCCTCTGCCAGAACTCCTCAATAAAATAGTGTTGTTGAACGCAAGAACCGCATGTTGGTTGAAATGGCAAGGACCATGTTGCTTGACTCTTCCCTATCATCATCCTTATGGGCAGAGGCAGTCAATATTGCCTGCTACGTGTTGAATCGTGCTTCTATTCATCCTCTTCTCAGAAAGACTCCGTATGAGCTTCTCAAGGGTAGGAAATCCCACATTATTTTGACAACTAATTTATATTAATATTGTAAATTTTAACCAACATATGTACTAGTTTAAATTATTATTACATATACCCTATTTTATAATTTATTAATACGAGTGATACTATAAAAAAATATGTAGTTTTAACCAACATATGTACTAGTTCAAAAATATATTATGTTACATATATCTTATATGATAAATAAATTCTTTTTGTGGTATGTAGTTTTAATTAATTTTCACGAATTAGAAATTTTTTGTTTACTTAAAGTTCTTTTTAAAATTTTGATAGCTTAAAGGTAAAAAGTAAAATATACTAAAGATACTATATTGAAAAAACTATAAAAAATAAAATATTTATATAAGAAGATAATATATCCACTATGGCAGCACCAATATAGGTTAGTATTCTGAATTATGTAGTATTCACATGTTTAAGTTATAAGACAATAATAATTTTATTAACACTTACGAATATCATCTATCATTTCTTATATTCCAGCACAATATCAACTGAAATTTCATCAGCATTATTTGTTGGTAGCAATTTCAAACTTAAGATAGTAGCAATTTTTCTACTTGTTGAAAATATTTGCTATCATAGTCAAAATAGTAGCACAATAGCAACCATAATCAAGTGTTAATAGCAATTTCATAATTTCGCGTATCTACGTGGTCGTAGCAACTTTTAAGATAGTAGTTAGTTAGCTATTGATTAGAATCGTTTTGCTACCGTTGCTCAAATAGTAGCATAATAGCTACCATGATTGAATTAGCATTAATCAAGTAGTAGCAATTCATTAATTTAGCTACCGATATTGGTAGCAAATTTACTTTTACTAAAACTACCGGAATGAAAGATAAAATAGCTACTATTGATGGTAGCAATCTTGTAAGGCGGTAGACATTTAGCTACTGGCTAAAAGTTTAGCTACCATTGTTGTTGTGGTAGCACAAAAACAACCACTTTGTTAATAACATCAAAAATCAGTAGCAATTTTCCAATTTAGATACCAATATATGTGTAGTAGTAATTTATCGGTAGCTAAAACATCTTTTTTTTGTGGTGAAGGTGGTTACCAATAATTATGATAAACACAAGGGGGTTAACTGTATTATGCTCAATCCTTAAGGGGTTACGAGTAATTTACTTTTTTTAATACAGATACGAAATCTAGTTAGCCTCTAGGATATGGTAGCTTCAACGTTTTAATATTTTCTACATGTTATCGTCTAGTATACGATTGGATTCTACTTTTAAATATATATAAGTATATTAAATATCAACATGTGAATATAATGTCTTTATAGAGATTGAGAGAACGAAAAGTCAAATCTGTTATACTCCCTCCTTCCTGAATTGACCGTCCTGTTTGCTTTATGGCATGTTTTTCCACCTGAATATTAAGCATATAAGATAAAATAATTTTATAAATATAAAATTTGTATATATAGTTTATCATATAAGAAATCATATGCAAAATCAAATTTTAAAAATTATTTTATTTTATATGTTAACCCCACCAACCGGCTTGATTGAAACCGTGCATCGGGACCGACGCGTAGACCCACCCCGGGAAATAGATGGGCGCAGCAGTCCCAACCCCATATTGTGCCCTACCTAACACATTCACTGCGGAATCACCCCAAGCATTAATATTTCCGCCCGAACCACCATCTCCAACCTTGGAAATGACATACGATGATCCACCTTCTTTAGGCACTGGTCCCTCTTCATGAGTGGTGGGATATAATGATGAAGATGGTCATTCCGGATGCAAGAAAACAAAAGAGTAAAATGAAGGAGAGACGACGGGGAAAATCGAGACATGCCAACATCAGAACCGCAGAGGCACTAGCACCTCAGGGGCGAAACACTGGGAGAGGATAGAGGGGTTGCTGATAGTCAGCAGTTTTGTGTATACTAGTAGTATTTTCTTATTAAGTTATATTATCAATAGTTTTCTGTTTATTATATCACATTTGACTTACACAACCATCCTTCTCAATCTTATCACCTATAAGTGAGATACACCATATATGGGTAAAGTTTCTCAATCTTTAGTAACTACTTTATTCATTACTAGCTATTATCCACATGAAGGACGATTTGGAAATGTTGAATTGATTTCTTCCAAAATGATATTCTGAAATGATGCTGCTCCTTGTAGACGATGATAGTACAAAATAGGAATGAACGAATCTCCAGGTGAGGACGTACTTACACTTGTGACAATAATTAAAGTGTCTTGCTGCATACGCGTACAATAGTTTCAACAAACAATTGATTTAAGTTACGTTTAAATAGAGAAAGTCGTCTTTTGACAATTTCCTCAAGAGAAGGTGACAGCTACTCACAAAGACGGATTATTGACCGAAATCCAACATTTCCCCACTCCAATTGCTATGCGTAGATGTAGAATGGTTCACATATATCTGAATCATTCAACAATTTTGACATTCTTCCATGCTTTTAATTATTATAATCACTAATTGGTTAGTTTGTTCAACAAAGAGCATGTTGAGGGGCCTGGATGCTGGCTTTAAATACTCCATGCTTTTCAGAGAGCAACCAACAAACACAAACTCAATCTTCATATACATCATAAACACCATATTATTCTCTAGCAACTACAAACTAGAATAAAACTTGTGATCTAGCTCCCTCACTAATTATATATTGCTGGTACGTACACATGAAGAGCATTTCATCAAAGTGATGTCCTGTCCTCTTTGTCCTCTCTTTGTTGTTGTGGAGCTCCCCGCTGGTTACTGCAACAACTGAGAAGTACACCATATAGGACCAAACTAGGAATCAAGACCTTAATAGGACTAGTTTTCCTAAGGGTTCATCTTGGAATGTCTGCTTCTGCTTTTCAAGTAATGATATCTCCCAACTTATTATTTATGCATCATATACACTGCTGCTTAGTTGACATTAATTGTCACTAATATTGTGATTCTACGCGAGTGTTTTTGTAGTTTGAAGGAGCAGCAAGAGAAGATGGTAGAACTCCTAGTGTTTGGGACACTTTCATGCACGAGCATCCTGGTAATATATATATATCTCAAAACAAGATTAGGTTTAGTTTTTATAATTGAAGACATATAAGCCTAATAATTAGAATGGAAAAAACAAACATGCAAGGTTAATTAATTAACCACCAAAATGAACATTTCTGATCATTTTGCAGAGAAAATAGCGGATGGAAGCAATGCAGATGTGACAATCGATTTCTATCATCGATACAAGGAAGATGTTAAGATCATGAAGGACATGAACTTGGACATTTATAGATTTGCAATCTCATGGTCTAGAGTACTGCCTCGTACGTCTGTCAATTTCTTCTTTAATGAGATTTTTTACTTATATATATCATTGTATACAACACTAACATACTAATTATATACTATTTGAGTTCAGATGGAAAGCTAAGTCGAGGTGTGAATCCAAAGGGGATTCAATATTACCACAACTTTATCGACGAGCTATTAGCCAATGGTAAGATTATATAGTTTTTAATCATTAACAATATACTTAATTGAGAACCATGTATTTTACATTAAATGATCAACATCATTTTCTTGATAATATGAATTAGGTATTCAACCGGTTGTGACCCTCTTTCATTGGGACCTTCCTCAAATCCTGGAAGATGAATATGGTGGTTTTCTCAGCCTTAACATAGTGTAAGTTTCCAATCTTATCGATAAAACAATCCTTATCTGTTTTAAATTGTTGCTACTGTTGACATACTAGGTTGTAAAAAGTAATTAAAACTCATCACATGTGTATATAATTCATTTTCTCTCTTATTTATATTTCCATCTTGACTGAATACAGGGAAGATTTTCGTAACTATGTGGACCTATGCTTTAGAGAATATGGAGACAAAGTAAAGATGTGGATCACCCAAATGGAACCATCTAGCTATAGCTCAGCTGGGTATGCCTCGGGAATGTTTGCTCCTAACCATTGCTCAGAGTGGCAAAACTTGAATTGCACCAGCGGAGATTCAGGCACTGAGCCCTACATAGTAGCACATCATTTGCTTCTTGCCCACGCATCAGCAGTCGAAGTTTACCGCCAAAAATACCAGGTCATTTGCTATATAGTACACCTTAATTATAATTAGTTTGGTTCATTATTGTACAAGCTATAATTTCAATGCTAATAATAATTGGTCAAAGTTAATTATTAACAATTATACTTTGTCTAATATAATGTTCTACAGAAAACTCAAAAGGGGAAAATTGGAATAACTTTAATATCCTACTGGATGGAGCCCTATTCTAACACTAGACATGGAAGAAATGCAGCACAAAGGGCATTTGACTTTATGCTAGGATGGTAAGTTTGTCGAGATGGAGATGTTAATTACTGTTACAAGATTAATTAAGCATAAACTGCTTAGATGAACCTTTGTTTAATCAAATTATGTTCCACTAGGTTTATGGACCCTATGACTAAGGGTGATTATCCTTACATCATGAGAAAGCTTGTTGGGAACCGACTACCAAAGTTTACCAAAGAACAATCTGCAAGCCTTATCGGGTCATTCGACTTCATTGGATTAAATTACTACTCGGCTTATTACGCAGCTTATGCACCTAGCTTCCGAACTGCACGACCAAACTATTTTACTGATTCTCTTGTCAATCTCACTGGTAACTTTTTGTTTTTAATCTCTTGATTTCACACTATTGGTTGTGTTTTTTGTGTTTTACTACTATGAGATATAACCAAATTAACAAACCCTTTTTTTTACAGCATCCCGCAATGGTAAACTAATTGGTCGACAGGTAATTTCCTACCTATGATAGTTTTAAATTTTAGTGACAAAAATGGAGCTAGCTACTTACTAAGTTATTTATTTAATTGGTCCATAGTATTATACTAATTAATATCTTTGAAATTGCCAGGCTGCTTCACCTTGGTTGTATGTTTATCCAAAAGGACTCAGAGGTCTTTTGCTCTACATAAAGAAAACATACAACAATCCTATCATCTATATCACTGAAAATGGTAAGGAGAAAATATCCTATGTTTATGATATTACCTTGTATATATCTTATTCCTAAATGTAAGTATTCTTATGTATCGTATTGCTATGTTGATCAAGGTTTGGATGAGGTTAACGATGACTTTCATAACAAGCTAACTCTCAAAGAAGAACTCCAAGATGCTCACAGGGTCGATTTTTATCATGAGCATCTCACTTACTTGCAACAAGCTATCAAGTGAGTGTGTTTTCCATGGTTTAGATATATGCTAAATTCTTTCTTTCAAATCTATAATCACCTAGACATCAAATGTATTAACACTTCAATTCATCTTAACAGGGAAGGCGTTGATGTCAGAGGATATTTCGCTTGGGCACTACTGGACAATATTGAATGGCACTTAGGATTTACTGTACGTTGGGGGATGAATTATGTTGATTATAAAAATGGGCTGAAAAGATATCCAAAACTTTCAGCTAAGTGGTATAAGAATTTTCTCAAAAAATGTTAACATATAAACTCCAAAAGAATTCATTTGTTATTGTTATATATATGTATGTATTTTTTATACTTACTGTAATAGTATTTTGTGTAATATATGGGATTGAAATCATATGTAATCTTGTAACTTCGGACCCTTCAAGTGTCGTGGTCTTAGATCATAAATTGTTATTCTTGATAATAAAAGGGGCATGAATGTTTTTTTTTATTACATATTCTTTATACTTTGCACATTGTAGTTATATGCAAAACATCTTCCTCCTTCGTTCCTTATTAATCAAAAGATATTTTAACCGCTTTGACCAAAAACATTTAAAGTGAATCTTCTGTTTGCAATTTTGCTTTAGAGCATTTGCAATTGAGCAACTTGTATTAATAACTTTAAAAGTGAATCGTCTGTACTAGATTTCAATAATAACTTTAAAGTGAATCATTTCTTGATCTCATGTTTATTATATATTGTGAAGTCTTAGTTTAAAGTGAATCGTCTTTTTAAAATGAATGAATCATAAAACTATTTTCTGCAACAAACTTCAGTTTTAGATTATAGAAGTCAGTTTAAGATTAGAAAATTATTAGTATGATGTCATTGTGCAAAGTCAATATTTTCTTTAAGAAAAATTAAACAAAGTAGTTATTAACCGAACTATTGACTAGCTATAAGAATTGTTATATAGCTCTTATAAGAACACTATATTTACAAACCTAAAGGGAAGAAGTTTAACACAAATTTTATCAAATGTTGCATGACAAGTGGTTAAAATATATAATTAAAGGGTTTAAGTTCAACTTCATTCTATGTAGTTTATAACCTATTTTCACCACTTTATAAAATATTTTGTTATTTTTTTTTGATAATTTAGGCTAGTAGCCTTATATTAAATGATGTGGATGTGTGATAATGGGCCTCGTTAAAACCTCTCTAAGCAAAACCCAGTGGGAAAAAGCATAGAGAGGAAAAAGAGTACCCCACATCCGAATTACACGTCTAGTAACAACACTAAAATAACCATGACAAAAGAGCTATCCTCTGCTCTTATACCTCAGACCACAACAAGAGCCCCAGTCTATAAGGAACAGCTAAGTTCTGTCCTACAAGGGCAATACAACAACATGCTTGAATTAAATATTGCTATAGGTAATCTTTGACTGAGCAAATATGTAGGATTTTGTTCATCACGGTGGATTCAAGTGAGTAATAGTCTTCCAAGTTCTGCGCCTTTTATTTTCCTTTAACTGGGTGCAGCATGATCGCAGCAAGCGTAGCAAGTTGCTCGATCTTCCCTGTTCAAGAAATACCAAAACCTCTGCATGCCACACACAGAGACGAGACGACAAGACAGATAGACGTACAAGAGTCGACACACACGTGAAGTCCCTTTGTTGACCACCAAACTCCAAGATTTATTTAACGTGGAGAAAGAGAATGACTCTATAAAGAAGCATGAGAAAGAAGGAGGTGAAGAGCAACCAAGTTAGGCTCTGAAGCTGAATCTCCAGCTGGACATTTTCCAATATAATTATCGCAACGTCCAGGCGCAGGCGTGTCAGTAACATAACCAACTTGGATAAACAATAGCATATATCCGCAAATTCCCTGAAGTCATTCCTCATTATAATATGTTGTGATTACCTTACCCTTGCCCACAACCGTAGAATAGAGAAAGGGTAAACTCCAATTGATAGATAACTGAAGTTACTTCTCCTTGTACTTGGACAATAGTGACCGAGAATCCCAGGGGATGAAACCGAGATGGAATATAAGAGCCGTCTGCTGCTATGATATTCTATCAATAGCAGTTAAATAATGTTTCCTTCAAATTCCTCCTGTTCACAAAAACTTCCGCCAGCAATGGTAATTGCTTCCACCAGAACTTGGTCCACTTCCAAATATCCAGCTTAATGCGCCTCAGTATTTCACTCTTGTCAAATTCCTTGCCATTAAAAATCAGTTCATTACGTGCCCACCATATATGCCAAGACCCATACATAAAGGTCGACATCCACATTTTCTTCATTCTCTTCATCATCACTTTGGAACACCATGCTTCATATATCTCGAGAGGGGATTCTTTCCTGTCCACTGCCACATTCCACCAAGCTTTTAGACTTTCCCAGATCCAGCTTGGGTCTTCACACAGGAAAATCACATGGGCTGCTGATTCTGGATACCGACTACAAAATGGGCATGTACTCTCTTCTTCGGTTATTATTCTCTTTGCTAGTAATATATCTCGGGTGTTCAGCTTTCCGAAAACTAGGAACCAAACAAAAGTTTCTGTTCTTGGCGCTGCACACCCACTCCAAAGCCCTTTGAATGATTCATGTCTACAACCTGGATCATTCTTTCTTAGCACTTCCTCCACCATACTTTTTATTGTGAACTTTCCATCAGCATTACATCGCCAGATGCTATGATCCTCCCCTGTACTTCCAGGTGAGGTGTTTTCCAGCAATGCATGTAATTCCTCCAACATTTCTTCCTCGTATGAGAAGAGGTGTCTTCTCCATACTAAGTTCCATCTCCAAGTAGTCCCGTCCCAAAAACCCATGTCCTTCACCGAGACATCCTGCTGTAGGCTCACAGAGAATAACCGCTCAAACCTGTCTTTGAGAGGACGCTGTTCAAGCCAAGGATCTAGCCAAAACCTTGTATCATTACCATCCCCTAGTTGAATCTGTATATTTTCAGTGAAGGCCTCTTCCACTAGCTCATTTGATCTGGTGCTACTCACTATAGATGACCATAGACCTCTAAATCTGGATCGTGAGTGATGTTGATTCATACCTCCCCACCTTTCCCTGCCGCTTATCCCGTATATCGAGCAAACTGTTCTTTTCCACAAAGAATTATTGGGTTGTAGAAACCTCCATCGCCACTTTGTTAGGAAGGCCTGATTCGTCAAACTGATATTTGCCATTCCAAGACCACCCCACTTTTTGGGTTTGGTTAGTTTAGACCACGCCACCGGACCATGGGAGGAATTTGATGTCTTGCCCCAGAAGAATTTTCTTTGCAGCCTTATTAATTTCTTCTGAATGCGCTTCGGTATTGGGAAGAGGCTTGCATAATAGAGTGGGATTGATTGCAATACAGACTGTACCAGAACCGTGCGACCAGCTTTCGATAAGCAAGAAGATTTCCAGCTAGCCAGTTTATTTTCTATTTTTTTGACTACCGGCTCCCACATTGCTGCTCTCCTTGGATTAGCGCCGAGAGGGCACCCTAAATAAGTCATAGGAAGAACCCCGATCCTACACTTCCAAATTCTCGAGACCATGGTTCTATCCTCCACTGTGCCGTTTATACAGTAAGCGCTGGATTTGCCCATATTAATCTCAAGGCCACTCATTTCAGCAAACAACATCATGATAGCCTTCAGGTTTGTAAGTTCGGTCTCATTGCTCTCACAAAACAACAGTGTATCATCCGCAAATTGTAGATGAGAAAGACGCACCTGATGATCTCCGATTTCCAACCCATTGTAGCTGCCTCTGTCCATTGCATTTTGGATTAGCCAACTCAATGCATCCACTCCCAAAACGAATAGTAGTGGAGAGAGTGGGTCTCCCTGTCTAAGGCCACGCTTTGGTGAGAATGGTTTAGTTGGAGAACCATTTACTAGTATCGAGATTTGGGTTGTAGAGATGCATTCCCACACCCATGCCCTCCACTTATTTCCAAAGCCAAAGTGTAGAAGCATTGAGTCGATAAAACTCCATGACATAGAATCGAATGCTTTCCTGAAATCCAGTTTTATCAAAACCCCTTTTTTCCTTTTTGCTTTCAGCCAGTAGACCACCTCATTTGCTATGAAGGGTCCTTCCAAAATTTCCGCTGCCCAACAAAGGCAGATTGGTTCTCCTTTATACATTTTGTTATTATTTGTGAACTTATACTTTTTGTATATATTTTAGGTAAAAACTCATTTGAGCATAATTTAAAGACATGAATGAGAAATAAAAGGAAAAAGAAAAAAGAAAAACTGAAATCACGGAGGGAGGACACAAACACGATTGGAATTTTCAAAGCCTCTGTATCAAGCATACACACACGAAGACAACTTGAAAAAAATTTGTCTTTGCTCATGTGCAGTGGAAGGAGACAACGTGGAGGCTGGGCTTGGACCCCTCTCCTATTTGCCATGTGTGTGTTTCAATTTCGCCGCGTGCGTATGGTTCCTCTTCTTTTTCAATCAACTCTCATTTTGTTTGTTACTGATGGTGTCTCACAAGTTCCTTTTTAATTTTCACAAAGAAGCACGCTATAGCAATCCCTAGATTGAAAAGATAGAAGGAACCCTAAGCAATAAAAAAAATCAACAAGATAAGGTTATATGGTTGCACCTCATATACATGCTCTTCAAGAGAGACTTTTTATTGATAAGGGCGAGATTGTCCTTTAGAGAACTACAAATGGGTGGAGAGTTTGTATTGATTATAGAAAACTAAACACAGCCACCAAGAAAGACCACTTCCCCTTACCCTTCATCGACTAGATGCTTGAGAGGCTGGCAGGTCAAGACTACTATTATTTTCTTGATGGTTATTCAGGGTACTTCCAGATCCCTATAGCCCCTGAAGATCAAGAGAAGACTACCTTCACCTGCCCCTATGGAACACTTGCCTACATGAGGATGTTGTTTGGCCTACGTAATGCCCCGCTACATTCCAAAGATGCATGACGGACATCTTCTCTGATTTCTTGGAGAAAAGCACTGAAGTGTTTATGGATGACTTTTCAGTGTTTGGACTTACATTTGACGCTTGTTTGGACAACTTGGATGTCATCTTAACCCGGTGTGAGGAAACTAACTTGGTGCTCAACTGGGAGAAGTGCCGCTTTATGGTTAGAGAGGGGATTGTCCTTGGACACAAGATCTCTTCCAAGGGTGTTGAAGTTGACCAAGATAAGGTAGAGGTAATTGAAAAACTGACCAAGCCCTCGGTAGAGGAGTGGTATCCTCGAACCAAAGGTCCTGGGTTCAAAATCTACCCCACTTATAAAAAAAGAGATAATTGAAAAACTGCCTCCACCAACCTCAGTTAGTGTCGTGGTCTTAGATCATAAATTGTTATTCTTGATAATAAAAGGGGCATGAATGTTTTTTTATTACATATTCTTTATACTTTGCACATTGTAGTTATATGCAAAACATCTTCCTCTTTCGTTCCTTATTAATCAAAAGATATTTTAACCGCTTTGACCAAAAACATTTAAGAGTAATTTAGTTCCTTCTAGTTATTTCATAGCATTTCCTTCAATTAACTATATATTCACAACTGTCCATATGTTAAGTATTCAGTTTATAATGCAAACGTACACCTTGAAAACCATCTCAGCAAGTGGGCAATATTTTAGCTTTTTATAACGTCATCTCATATAGAAGGGAGACTTCAATAATAAAACTCTATTATAAAAGATCTTCTAAATTTATCAACGCCCGCAATCTATAACAATCAACATGTTATTCAAACGGCAACACATATAAATTTGTACAATATTAATTGAGTTTGTGTTTGCTATAGATCATGTGAATTCCTATTTTGATTTTGGGTATTATTGATATGTATAGGTAAAAGAAAGTTGGATCGATTTTGAGATCTATCATGACAAAGGCATTCAAAATTTGTTTTCTATATATTAAATTACTTTGATACAAGAGGACCGGTTGAAAAAAAAAACAGACCGGTGAGGCTGGCACAGCACCACCTTCCTTTTGTGGTTTTGGTGTCACGTGTAGGGGGCAATTTCTATTGTACAACCGGAAGCACAATGTTCCGTGCTTCCGGTGTACACGTGTAAAAAAAATATCATATGTGGCAGTGTGTTCTATTATTGAAGCTTTCTGTTTTTATTTTAAAATTTAAAAATATAAATTTTAATTTAAATAAATCTATTATTATTATAACCGTTTAATAAAAATCTAGAGCAAATATATGACAACAAAAATAATATATTATTAATTTAAAACTTTTAATTTAAATAAAAATATTATTACTATAACCCTTAAACAAATATTTAAAGAAAATCTACACCATAAACCATCTATTATTACTATAGTGTATCTGAACCTAATTTGAAAATTTTAAAAACAAATTCAATATTTTTTTATTTTTTAAGAACTACTAGTATCCCATTTGAACTCTAACAAAATTAAGCAACAATGTGAAATAAATTTTAAACAAAAGGGTTAAAAAGTTGAACAACAGTATTATTTATATGAACTCAAACTTGATGTTTAAAAATTGGTAAATCAATAAATATGATCAATTATATTGATATTGATTTATTATATAAAAAATTATGAGCAACTAGATCTAATATTGGAACACTTAATAATAAATAGTTGAATAGATAGTCAAAAAAATTGAACAAACTAATTTTATATTTGTAAACATGAACATGAATTATGAAAAAAATAAACAATATGCAGTAACTTTGAACAAGGTGATTTAAAAGTTGAACAACTAATACTGCATATCTAAATTATGAACAATGTGAAATGGATTTTGAACAAAAGGGTTAAAAGTTGAACAATAAGTATAATTTATATGAACACAAACTTGATGTTTAAAAATCAGTAAAACAATAAATATGATATATTATATTGACATTGATTTATTATAAATTTCTTATGAACAGTTAGATCTAATTTTTGAACACTTAATAATAAATAATTGAACATATAGTCAAAAAAATTGAATAAACTAATTTTATATTTGTAAACATGAATGCGAGTTTTGAAAAAATGAACAATATGCAAAATTTTGAACAAGGTTCTTTAAAAGTTGAGCAACTAATACTACATATCTAAATTATGACGATAATTGCGAAGAAAAATAACGATAACTGCGATGAAAAACATGTTTGTAGATATTTATAAAAATATTTTAGAATCATAAATTGTTAAAATATTTATATATTTATGGAGAAATTAAAAAGTTTTTATTTTACAAATTTTTAAAAAAATAAACTTATAAATAAATACAATCACTTAAAACAAATGACACGTCAGCACCGGAAGCACGATGCAACGTGCTTCCGGTTGTATAATAGACTAATTGCGTGTAGGGTTGTCAATCTTGACACAAACCCGAAATCCGATTTGAAACCGACACGCTAAAACGCTGGTTTGGGTTACAATTTTCTACCTGAAAATATTTTGGGTCAGGTTCGGGTTGGGTTGCAAAAAACTCGGGTCGATTTTGGGTTTGAGCTGTCAAACCGATTTCAGCCCGCAACAAGAAAACATTTTTGAAAAAGAAAAGAAAATATATATTCTTATAGTTATGTGACATAACCCTAAATATATCAATCATGTTACCATTTACGTTTAATGGTTTTAGATGTTATGTTATATTATCTTGGTGATTTTTTTAGAATTTTTATTGATAGTACAATATTTTATATTGGGTTGATTTCGGGTTGATTTCAGGTTGATTTCGGGTCAATTTCGGGTTGATTTCGGGTCCCATTTTGGATCGATTTCGGGTGTCAGGTCAATTTCGGGTTGATTTTGGGTCATCAGGTCGGTTTCGGGTTGACATAACATAACCCGTTTCGAGTTTGAGTCGGTTTCGGGTTGAGGTAAAACATGAGCAGGTCGGGTTCGGATTGAAGTCAACCCGACCCGAACCCAAAATTGACCACCCTAATATATTGTCAACATCCTACTGACCGATTAATTTAGGAGAATTTGGTTTAAATAATTCATTTTAGGCAACATATAATTCGGAATGACAAGAGCTCAAATCTGGTGGAATAAATAATGGAGTTTATTGCACACGACTTTACCCAAGAGCTATTGTAGTACCAGACCGGCGATTCACTTGAATCATAAATCAAATCGGAAAGATCTATGGGTTACAGTGATTTTGTGCCGCCGAAAGTCCTAACACAGGAAGTAGATATGGTCAGAAGAAGTATAAGAGAACTCTAGCAATTGTTATCCACAACAACAGTCCACCATGCAATATCAGAGTACTAGATCTCAAGGTTAAAGTGAATCATCTGTTATCTCTAGCTCTTGGCCTCTTTGAAGTTGCCGTCTCGAGTTCTAGTTTGTTGTTGGCGGCATTGGCATGGGGCGTTGGCGGTGGCCGGTGGGGGCAAGCGTGGCTCGGTGAGACTTAGGTGATAGTGGTTATGCTCTCTGTTTCATGCCTATGTCGTATCCGGCAGGGGCAGGTTGGTGTTGGGTGGCACGTTGGACCTCCCCACAAAGTTGGGTCGAGGGGGCCAGGGTATCGATAGATTGCGGGTTGGGTAGGCTGATTAGACAAGTTTCTAGTTCGGCACTAGCTGGTGTTTTGGTTAGGTTTTGGGCCATCTAGTGGGCCGGCAACAATATGGTTCATCAGTAAGGGGCTCCTTCTCGCTTTGTTATGGGGGTGCTTTAGAGTATGTTTGTCGCTTCCAGGTGCTGGTTGGTAATTACAGTGTGGTGGAGGATGGGCCTTAGAGTTTAGTGTCCACCTCCAAGGGGTGGGCTAAGGTGAACACGAATGCGGGTCGGGGGGAGGATGGGTTCTGGAATTTGTCAGTACTGATGGTGCGGGATGTGGATGGTGGTTTATTAGGGGCGGGCTTATGGAGGGATGATGTTTCGCTTTCTCCTACCTTGGAAGAGGCTCATGCGGTGTCGCGTGGTGTGGAGTTGGGGTGTGGTTTTCTAATGGTGGAGTATGATTGTCTCCTTCGTTTTCTCTGGTCGAGCGCTTCTGTAGACCCGGTAGTTGATGTATTTTTTCACCGGCTAGTTTGTGATAGTAAGGAAGTCAGAGCTGTTAGGTGGTCTTTTGTAAGACGAGAGGGCAATTCTATAACCTATTCCTTAACTCCTTTTGAGTTTTGCTATGCTCGGGCTGTTAATGTTTGGATATCTAATTTTCCTATTATTCTTGTCAGCTGATTTGAAATTCAAATCATAATTTTTTGGTTGCGTTGAAAAAAAATAAAATAAAAAATAGATAATAACCAATATTATTCTCCTACAATCTCGCTCTAGGTTTGCCCAATTCTCACTCCCTCTATCCCTTATTTAAAAAAAAAATCATCTGTTTTTGAGTTCCATTGTTTAATTCCTATGAACGGAAACAGGTAGAGAATTCTTTCATAGCACCAGACATGGATGAACTTAATGGTTTTTTCAAGATCAGAGTGCGGCGAGGGACCAACCTAGTTGCCAAAGATTGTAATAGTAGTGATGCTTATGTTGTCATCACCATGGGATCACAGGTACCCTTCTCGACAAAGTTTATATTTTCCCGTCACATGATATATCTATGTTTGGGTACTATTCAAATCAATTTTTAACATGACTCATATATTGCACCAAATGATGGACACACCTTTGTTTAATCTGTTGTAGTAACTTAGGCTTTTCATTGCGATTCTTAAACCCACATCTTTGATTGGTAATTTCAAAGAAAAGTTAGAAAGCATTTATGTGTACTTTTTATATATTTAATTCAGAAAATATATTGCAATGTAACTTTTATATGTTTCAGCCATAATATTTGTATACACTGGTTTATCAGGGATTCGAACTTTTTTTTTTCGAAACTAAAAGGGATTCAAATATTGGATCTTCAAAGTTCCATGCACTTTTAACTAGGGGTGTTCATAACCGGTTAACCGGCTTTTCGGTTAACCGGAAACCGGTTAACCGAATTGTCGGTTAGTCAAATTTAATAACCGTAACCGGTTCATTTAGAAGCGGTTAACCGGGACCAGTTAACCGTCAGTTTCGGTGCGGTTTTACCGGTTTAACGGTTAACCGAAATAATGTAGATTTATGTGTTTTTTCGTATAATTAGTAAACAATGTACGGTTTTTCGGGTTTTGTTGCGATATTAAACCGGTTAACCGCCAATTTTGATAAGATTTTATTGGTTTTGGTACAATTCTAACCATTAACTATATAATTGTATATTTATTTTTGGTAAATCTAATAATTAACCATATAGTTTTATACTTATACTCAAAAAAATTAAAAAAATTAATAAATTAAATGCTTAAACGGTTTTTTCGGTTAACCGGATTCGTTAAAATCAATAACCGGAACCGGAACCGGAACCGGGAAACTAAACGGTTCGGTTAACCGAACCGGCAAACGACTTCGGTTAACCGGGTTTCCGGTTTCGGTTTCACCGGTTCCGGTCTGGTTTGGCGGTTCCGGTTTTCCATGAACACCCCTACTTTTAACTAATTACATTAACTGACACTTACAAAACCAAACAAACTAATTACATGAAAGGAAGAACTAGAAAACGAATGCAATGTCTTTTGCCATATATTACTTTAAAAAACTAAGATTTTTTTAGCCCCTTTCTCAGATTTGATATTAAAAAGTTTACTTTTTTTATGGACGCAGCGATTGAGTACTAGAACAGAGAAGAACAATTGTAATCCTGAATGGAATGATGAACTAACTCTGGGTGTCTCAGATCCCAATCTTCAAGTTAAATTAGTAAGCACAACATCCTATCTATATGCTTTCTATTGATTAACCAATATTCACTCTTCTTGATTGGGACGTTGAATCCCAGCTTACCTTTTTATGTGTAGACAGTTTGTGACAAAGACACATTAACAACAGATGACAACATGGGGGAAGCAAACATTGACATACAATCCTATTTAGAGTGTTTGAGGATGGAAATGGAACATGTTCCAAATGGCTCAGTAGTGAGCAGAACTTATCCGAATAGGGAAAATTGTCTTGCTGAGGAGAGCCAAGTTGTATGGCGGGATGGAAAATTACTTCAAGACATGGCCTTGAGGTTACTGCATGTAGAAAAAGGTGAGGTTGAAATACAACTTGAATGGGTTCCTCTTCCTAAGGAGGAAACTAGCTAGAAGTTGAAAATTGGTTGTACTATCAAGAAGTTGGTGTATTTCCTGCACGTTTATGTGACAAGTAAACTTACTAGTTTCCAATAAAATGTATTACAATTTTTTTTTTGATAATTGAGGCATTAGTCTTATATTAAAGAGAAAAGTAACCTGACAAATGTCAGTCGGGCGAGCTAAGACAGGCCTCGTTAAAACCTCTTTAGGCAAAACCCGGTGGGAAAAAGTCCAAGGAGGAAAAAGAGTACCCAGCCCAACCCCCATGATTACATCAGATGACATACGAAGATACAATTCCAGTATCCATGCTCCAGACATAACATCTCTTACCCTTATGCATCATCCTACTAGCATATAGCCTATAACAGACACACCCAACACTTCTAATACATACGATTCTACTAACCCTTTCTTCTCCTCACCCTCTAACCAAAACGACCATCCAAACAGCCCACCCACAACTACAAACAGTACCCTACCACAAATCCTTGTTGTGTCCCCGTGCACTTCTTTACTCCTCTCCCTATGTATCGATCACTTCTGACCCCGACTATCTCTCCTCAAATTCTCGCCTGAGATTGGATTTGATCGATGAGGTTAGCTTTGGTGAGACTTGGATTAGGGACTTGACAACCCAACTGTAAAAGCATATCAATGCACTCCTCAGCTTCTGATTCTACATTTATGATTTTACCCTGCTCATTTCTTGCTGGAGGTCTTTGCCTTTTCCTCTTTGCTGATGCTGGCGAGGTGTTGTGAAGGAGTTCAACAACTAGGCTTATGCCTTCATTCTCAAATGGGGTCTTCTCAGGGATATTCTCCTCTTGCACTTTTTCAATTGCTATCTGCTGCTTTTGCGGCTCACCACTGAAATCTCCTTCAATTGCTACTGTAGGATTATTTCCATCCCTATGTCTGAACGGCGGCTGTATTGGAGAAGATTGGAAAAAAGTGTCAGGTATACCGACAAAATCCTCTTCCGTCTCTTCCTGTGAATGCCATGTATGAGTAGGATAAACGCCAACATCATCATTGCTGAGACGCGTGGGGAAGACCTCGCTCTCAACCCGCCTTTCCACTCTCTCACAATTCACAATGTCACCCGACATGCCCTGCTGTTCATCAGTCGCTGCTTCAACTATTGTCTCTTGTCGAGCCTCTTCCGAATGGTCACCCCCGAGAAGCGCGCCCAATTCATCCTCTCTCACCTCTTCTCCACCGCTATTATTGTCTGTTGCCTTCTGACTTTTATCCTTCCCACACTCCAGCAATAACATTCCCGTCTCATTCTCGGAAGAAGCGCCTTGGGATCTGGGCTCCACGTCATGCTCTGAATTAACAGGTATACTTACTGATTGCACCTGTCCCTTAGATTCGGCTACAACATCCCGCTCATTCTGCAGTTGGTCAACATTTGAATTTTGTTGGCCTACAATCTTGCTTGTGCCAACCTCCACCATTTGGATGATACTCTCAGAGTGATCCGAGTTCTTGGAATGTGACATTAGCTCGCTGATTTCAACGATACTAACAGGGAACTTCTGGTCATCAACCTTTACCGTAATTTTCCAATTGATAAATTGGAGCGTAGACGTTTCGATTTGAACTCGAATTTCTGCGTTCTCCAGAAACTGACTTTCTTCATCCTCAATTTCGATAACCTCGCCTACAGTTTGGGCTATCTTACGAACATTTGTTTTGTTCCACGCATGCAACGGGATCCCTCGGATAACCACCCATGTATGCCTCTTTTCTACTTGATCTAATGTGTTCCAACGACGAATCATTACCCCTTCCAGTTCTTTGCTTTTTCTCCCCGCTTGGTCTAGCACAGCTTCTACCTCCTTTGTTGTGTTGAACACCATGAGGAACTTCCTTCGTGAGAAGGCAAGTAATCCTCCCATGTTTGGCCAACGATTATGCAAAAAGCCTAAGGCTTCTGAAGGAGACTTCTCTTCTTGTAAGGAGATAACTGCACACCTATTCAAACCAGATTTCATCACTTTATCTGGTTTGACAGTAAGAGATAGTCTAGTTGTAGCATGGCCTCTCTTTTCGGATTCCTTCGTCAGCCTTATTGGATTGCTGGACAGGTTTCGCCCCTTTGCTTCGATACTGGTATGACTCTTCCTTTTGCATTGTTGGCTTATTCTCTTTGTTACCCTGGAACTCCATCCTAGCCCAAAGTTGGCTACAATTATTATCATCGAGATAGATTAATTCTTGAGCCTTCTTTTTTTTCTTTTTATTCCTTTGACTTTGTAATTACCTTTAACATCAGATATTCTCAGCTTCAAGTAGAGCATTTTAAATTACACATAATTAATATTCACTTTCCTTGTAAAATTTATATAAAGTGTATGAATATAGTTGGTTTGTAATGTTGGTGAACCTTTTTATGGATAAAAAGGAACATGGATACCCAATATAATTAATGTGTGTGATGTAACAAAAACTTCATGAACCAAATCATATATAAATGCAGAAATTAACCATTATCTCACAAATGGACACTTTAATCTATTTGATGAAATTGTTCAGTAATTCGCACAATAATGCCAAGTGACAATTGCAAACAACATCACATAAGGAAAATTTGTCATTTTAATACCATATAGGTAAACTCAATCATTTGATGGCATTTGAGCTATTAACATTGACACATCAAATGATGATATCTAGAAACAAAAAAAAAACTCTAGGGATTTTAAGATTTCGTTATTAGTATCGTGGATGGTAATGGAGAAGAAATTTCACCATTCTACAATGTTTTTTTTATAATTGTGTAATTCAGCTTATTACTAAAAAACAGAATATACAACCTACACTCCCTTCCTGAAATCATTCTCCCTCGTTAAAACCTTACTGGATAAAACCCAGAGAAAATCCCAGCAAGGAAAAAGAGTGCAATCAGGATTCGGACATGTATTCCTACTAGCAACTTACAATACAAACCATTCAAAGACTCAGCAACCCATACACCCGTTACTACTTTTTTATAGTTAAAAGTAAATGAGATTTTCACATATGATCATCTGGCCCTTGAGTACGTCTACCAG
Source organism: Limonium bicolor (assembly GCA_023374045.1). Classification (NCBI taxonomy): domain Eukaryota; kingdom Viridiplantae; phylum Streptophyta; class Magnoliopsida; order Caryophyllales; family Plumbaginaceae; genus Limonium; species Limonium bicolor. The sequence continues at coordinate 262,663,845 of CM041777.1, read as the reverse complement.
CTATGCTATCATGTCACAAGCTAGCTTTCTGAATACCAGGATTGGCACGCAGTTACTAATGAATTAGAGACCTCTTGTTCAAGCATACCCAACACCAACAACACCACCACCACTATTTGAACCACCACTATTTGATTTGCTCTTAATTCCTTCCTTCAGATTTTATATGTGTAGAATCCCCCTTACTTGTAGTTTTATGCTTAAACTGGGGCAAAACGCTGAATAAAGGGTCTAGAAACATGTGCCAAGAGGTTTAGGATCAAGACGAAACCAAACCGAAGGAAACACGAGCTTTTGGATGAATTTCAGGAGTGGTTCGAGACTTGATCCAACAAAAAGACCCCAACCACATCTACGGAGAAAAGTCACAGCGCAAAACATATTTCCTTCCAGCAGACACTATACAACTTAACTATGTATTAAGTTGCTTGTTAAAGGGATGAGATGAGTATGGATGCTACAAGTACAAACCCCTATAACTATTTATCTTCAAGGTAGACAAATCCATATTTATCTTCAAGGTAGACAAACCCCTATTTATCATTAAAAGACTAGTATCTATTTTCCCATATTATCAATGTGGGAGGAAACTTCCTTTTACAACAACAGGAGTCCTACTCTTGTTTTCTAATGTCCAATGTGGGATGAAACCACTTTTCACAGGTACTGATAAGATGTTAGATAGCACATTCATGACTCTAGCCTTGCTGCCTTCTAACGCCCTCAAGCCCACACAACTCTAGCCTTGCTGCCTTCTAACGCCCTCAAGCGCACACAAAAACCTCCAGATCCCCCTCCCTTTCCTCAAGCAGCTCCCTCAATATCACCTAGTCCTCTGCAACCATCCACCTGCTTCACTCACTCACTGACAACCATGACAATCACGACCATCGACCCATCTCGAAAGCCAACTCCGGGAGCCACGATGTTTATAGACAACATTAACCCTGAAATACCCCAAAATTAAGTGTGTTAATAAATTGTGTAATTATGATATTCTAAAGCTAATTAAGTCCTTAAGAAACATTGGTGAATAAAGTAAAACCAAAAGAAATAAGAAAACGCTTAAAACACACAAAACGTAAACACGCGTATTTAATTATTTTAGGAGGTATATAACCTCGAATAGGATCCGAGAGGGATTCCTAAGGCTTAATTAGGCCTAAATAATATGTGGGAATAATTCCCGAAGAAAATGGATCCAAATAATGGGTTAAAACGATAACGGAGTCTTAAAGCGCGTTTTTCGAGAGAACCCGAAAACATGACCTTAAACAGTTAAATGACCCCGTAAAAATTATAGTTGATCATATAACTATAATTATATACTAATTAAAGTCTAAGAATCATTAAAATCAAAGAAACGAAGAAAAATCTGGAAAACGGTCCGGATTAGTGAATAGTGCCAAACGGGGACTTATGGGGTGTTAATTGTTGAATGACCAAATTGCCCCTTCTCCATTTTGATAAAATCTGGCCCCTTTTCCAGCATGTCCCACGTTTTTTTCCCCCCTCTCACAATGAGTCACTATTAGTTACAAGAAACAAATAAACAAAGCAAAAAGTGATAAAGCAAATAGTACATAATACCTTTTTGGACTCTCTCTTCTATTTCCCTTCTTCCCCCCATTCTCCCTTCTCTCTCTCCCGTATTCCTTCCTGTCCAACCGGTCACCTCCCTCTCTTCTTCTTCCTTGAGCAACCTTGAGCTCCTTCCATGGCTACCCACCTTCTTTTACTCACCCAAGCCTCAACAAGGCTCCACATGTAGAAGTAATTGCATATTCTTCTTCCCCTCATCAAGAGCTACCTTTCTCTCTTTTCAAAATTCCAAAATGATGAAGTTGACCTCCATGGCTAGAGCTCCATTTGAGAAGAAAAGCTCATTTTCTTGAGCTAGTTCATCCCCTCTTTCATTTAAGGTAAAAAAATTCAAGGAAAATTCATACTTCCTTCATTCCTTAAGGTGCCGATTTTTGGCCTCTCATTAGTCTTGTTCTTTCCTTGTTTGAGCATTAATTCAAGCCTCAAAATGGTGGTTGGAGCTCCCTCTTGATTCATGACCAAGAACTCATCTTAGGGTTCAAAGGTAATTCCTTAACTTTGTGCTTTAAGCACCTTCTTTGTATTCTATCTTAATTAAGAAGCCTAAGAGTGTTGCTTAGTGCTTAATTCCCCATTTGAATGTTAGTCTATAGTGATGACAATGGTCTAGCTACATGACCGAAAATCAAAGGAAAAGAGAAGAGGAGAAGAGAAGGAGAAACACTTGAGAAATTAAGGTAATAATTTACCTTAATGACTATCTTAATGCTTTAGAAGTTTTGGGATGGGTAAATAAAAGAATGAACCAAAACTTGTGATGAAATGTGTTGGCTCTCTATAAGAGAGAATTGTGATTTTGTTTGATGCATTGTTTAAATTGTGTTATTTAATGGCCTTAGAGCCAAGTTATTTATGATTAATGTACCTTGGGATTATTGTTGTGTATATGTTGAGATTGTGTGCTGTTAGAACCCACTAATGGTTTGGTTAGTTGAATTATGGATATGTTGGATTAGGTGATGAACATGATGAAATTTGGGTGTGCTAATATAGTAACGAAGTTATGGCAAAATTTCGGTAGAGACCTAAGGAGTTTAGGTGATGTTATGAGTAAAGAATGACCTAGGGTGAACTAGGTGTTGATAGGGATTTATTTGAGTAGTTAATCACCTAGGAGTTTTAGTTGGAGGATGGGAAAGATTGAGCAAAAATCTGTAGCAAACCATGTTGTAGTGTCTTGGAAATTCCTAGAAAAAGAGCAAGTGTGCATGACTTTGAAAATGAAGGATCGATTTGAGCAATGATAATGCAAGTGTCTTGGAAGAATTTGGAATGGTCATATGGGTTAAGAATGAGGTAAAATCTGTCAAGTGAAGTGCTAGAAATGCACTAGTGTGCATAGGTGTAAAAATGAAGAATGGAGAATTGTAGAATCGAATAAGAATTGAGCATAAGTATGACCAATGATTTGGTGAGGTTTAGTGAGTTTTTAAGATGGTTTATCATGTATGGAAACTTGTGGAAAGATTAGGGAATGATTAGGGGTGGATTAAGGTAAGAATTGGGATTGAAAAATGTAATTTAACAGCTTTTTAGCAGTCCGGGACTTAGGGCCGGACTAAGTCCCGGACCAAGCTTAAAAACAAGCCAAAAGTGAAGTTTACAGGTGGTCTGGGTCCATAGTCCAGGACCAAGACCCGAACCAATGTCAAAAACAAGCCGAGAATGAATTCCAGTGATGGTCCGGGACTATATTGTCCTGAGAGTGTTTTTCAGCCCCTAAATGCATGGGGATTGATGGGGGTTGTTATTAGATGATGTTTAGGACTTGTTTGGTGGCATGTGAAGGCCTTAAAAAGTGTAAACAAGTGTTAGATTGAATGTGAGAGTTGTGAACTTAAGATCACAAGAGTAAAATCAAGATAACGGGACAACGGGATAAGTACGGGAGTAATAGTAGCTTACATACCATATGATCATGATGTTAATAAAACATTTGAAATGATATCAGTTGTACGAGAATTAACTAAGCAGCGTGAGATGACGTGCTAAAATAATTCCCCATGTGACAGGTATGGTTTTCTTGCAACCTATGTTCTACCGGGTTACACCGGCTTGTATGCCAACCTGTTATTCTGTATGTTTGCCACCTTGTAAGATAAAGCATGAAATGAGTTTACAGTAATTCGTTTATGTGGTGTATTTAGTTCCGATACCGTTTAACCTCGAATATGTGTTAAACCGTAGCTAACCGACTCTAGGATCACATAAGAGATCGGTATTCGGATTTAACGACCCAACCTACGGGAACGTTCTAACTACGGCTATTCGTGTGTTATGTGTGGATTGTTGTGTGTGTATATAAATGTTACCTCCCTTGTGCATTTAACTAAGTTTGTAACACCATATGGTGTCGTGATGTGATAAGTTCCATAAGGGGACTCCTAAGTAATATATAACTTGGGGGGTGAGGAATCTGGGAGTCCCGGTCGCGCGTGTGTGTTTGGGAGTTGATATCTACATCTGATTCAACTCCCTCTCTGTTCGGTTTTCCTTCTTGGAATTCAATCTCCCACGAGCCTATAGCTGGCTCTCCTACCTTGACTATTATTCGGGGCTAGGGGGATTTGTGTATGGTGTGCTCGGGTCTAATTTATGACCGACACATCTAAGTAAAGTTATTGTGTACGGTGTGATCGGGTCTATATTATGACCGACACATCTAAGTAAAGTAAATGTGTACGGTGTGTTCGGATCTATATTATATCCGACACATCTTAAGTAAAGTGTGTGTTCTCTAAGAAGAACGGTAATGTGTTATGTAATGAGCTCGACATGAGGATGGGGGTATCCTCTAGGCTCTATAAAATTTGCTAACTCTTATTTCGGACCGAGTCCTCACGTGACTCGTTCCCGAGTTATGTTGTGTATATGATATTATGTAATGTGAGTTGTTATGTTTATGTAAGATGATCATTGAAAATCAACCCTATGATACCAAGAGAGACAATTATGCGTAACCCATCTAACGGGTAAGTGCTAACTAATAAGAAATTAGCTCCATTAAGGTAGAAACCCTCTCGGGTTAAAGAGCACAGTAATGTGGTCTAACAAACGTTGATGTGTTAACCTTATTGTTTGTATCCTATTGATTGGATATGTGTTAAATGTAAGCATGATATGTGTTATAGTGTTTCATGCATGAATTAAATTAAAATCAACCGCATGCTCAGACGACAAATAGTTGTGCGTGGCCCGGTAGTATGCGGGCTGCACGATTACTATACCAGCAAAGGAGCTGAGCCCCTTTGAGGCCACCCATTTCATTTCAGGTACAACGGAGCTGGTAGCCGTTCGAGAGTAGGATGGGGTGGCTATTTATGCACAGGTAGTTATTTAATTTTTTTATGTATTTGTAAGTATAATAAGACCGAAACCGTTATCGGCAACAAAATGTATTAGACTCGATACAGTTTGCAATGTAAATGTGTTGACTCGGTTTAGTTATGAAGTGGAATTGTAATGTATAACGCTCGGGAATCTGGTCCATCAGACCGGTACATTGTGTAAGTAATGGCCTTGTTAGCCACGTGGGTGGCTAACGGCGTGTAACACCCAATGATTAAGTTAAGTGTTATGTAGTTTTACCGCTGCAATCAGTTATTAAGTACAGTGTTTATGGTCAGGGTGTTACAAAAAGTGGTATCAAAGTGAAGTATCGCTCTGATGACTGGAAATACCGAGCTTAGGAAGTACCGAGTTAGGAGTTTAAGACTTTGGGCTAAGGGTTTAGTGATAGCGTGAGAGATACGCTAGGTAGGAATTCCCCGTGTGTACGTGATACCTACAATATCCTCCCCGCCCTCCACAACCCCCGTTTTATAACTTGGGGATGAACGGCAGAGAGATGGAAAAGCCCACTCGTACTCGGGAAAAACCCGATCTGGCTGTTGTAAAGTATTACTACAAGAACAAGAACCAGTCATACGGTCGATTCCAAGATTTGGGAATCCCGGAGACGGTTCCCGTTTGAACAACTTTACCCGCACTTAATAGCGGAAGACTAAGAATCCTACCTATAGAAAATCAAAATTTCCGACAACCTGGGTCGACATGCCTAGCAGTCGAGGGAGCCCAGCCCGGCCAGCAAGAAGGAATGTACTAACTGTACAAGGAAGCGGAAAATGGAGAAGTAACAAAACCCGAGACACATGTCTACGGGACCGTAGTTGTTAGAAAATACCACCAACGGTAAACTAACTGACTGAGGAGCTAGTCAAGAGTGGGTAACTCCAAACCTACAGCGTACAAGAGGTTCTAATACCTGATTGACAAAGCCTAGACGGCAATGGAGATATTTACATAACATACTCAAACAGGACTACTAGATAGTGAAAAGTCAAGCCTCGGCAACCAAGGCAAATGCGTGGGAACGAGCAATAAGGGAAGACACAGAGTTAAGTGAATAGGGCCCTCCAAGAATGGAGAGGCACCCTGACTAATGATCATCATGTTAAGACAATGAGAAGTGCTCAGAAGATTCATTATCAAAACTATAAGATCAAAGAAAGAGCCAATAAGACTACCGAATACGGTACGGGTAAAAACAATACCGCAACCGGTATGTGTTGAACCGATAGCCAGCCAGCATGGCGCACTTGCCGTGGCAAGTGCTGCTATAACGGCGCTATTCGGGAGGACTTTAACGACTACGAAGTACTTAGTAGAGTACCATGACGGCGAATGAAGTAATTATGGGATCACGAATCCAAGAATTTGAAGAATGGAACCTGGAAGGGCTTAGCGGCCTAACCATTGTATTTGAGGATATACCAGTCAACGAGAAGCTAGACTTGGTCAAGGCGTGAAGACATTTTAAATACCATGAAGAATTTTCTTTTTAAACCCAACTTTTCTTCTAAACTCAGATTTATTTCAAACCGTTTTCACACCCAAATTTTCTTCCAACTCATATTCATTTCAGATCTTCTTTAAGCTCAATTTCTCTCAAACTTCAGATTATCTTTAAAACCGGAAGACCTACACCGGCCACAGTGCCACACAGTAGGTAAGTTATACCCAGTTCACTTCCGAACAACTTGACGACAATTGAATAACCGAGGATATTAACCCGAGGAAAGGAATCAAGTTCGTACTAAATATAGACAGTGGACAAATTTCCCTTGATTAAGTTCGGGAAGCACTGAATGCATGCATCATAGGACGATATAAGAGGAGTTGACAGCAGAATACTTCACATAGGCGTGTGACGGACACTACGAGTGTACAAAAAAATGAAATGTGGGACTACCGCACTCCGATAGGAGCTTGCGGGCCTGACAGACTTATTTATAAGTTAGTCAGGTAAGTAGTAATGTATCAGTAGAGTGCCCGACATATGTATACGAGTAGAGTACGGAACACGGGAAGTGGAGAACGCGTAGAATACGAGTTATGAAGTGCGAGGAGCACTAATTGTTTAGTACAAACATTTGTTATGTCATAAGATTTTGCGAAGGGAACACAAGATAGCGGGAGGAAATAACCAGCCCAAATACGGTAAGGCAAAGGCCTAACAAGAATACATCAATGTTCAAGGAACGGGATAAAACATCCAGAGCTATCACCAAGGGGAAATATTACTCTTCATTGAAGAGGATATTAAACCCAGCCCCGAACACAAGGCAACGTGAATGGTCTACCCGAAACGGGAGACACTACAATGTTAGACAAGGCAGTCTGAAATACGGTACTGCAAGGCGGTGTAGTCAACTAAACATGCTCAAAAATACAAGCCAGACGAAATGGCGTAACTCAGCAACACCCAGGAGCAATCCTTGAAGGGTGCCTGAGTCAACAACAGTTGAACAATTGAAATAAATACTCGGTTTAAATACCGAAGGGAAATACCCTAAATGACCATAAGAACAACCTGATTTTACCTAACATGAAAGGAAACGTGATGCAACTACCTTGTCATGGAGCCCAGTACCTACCTCCAATTTACCTAATGGTATACGGAGAGGTAAAATTTATGTGAACAGCCTACAATGAGCAGAGCTTGAGGCGGTGAGGCTTATCAGCCATAAATTTAAATGATTGCAAAACCAAGATAAACTCTTAAGGAGTACTGCCGGTAATGGAACCAGTAAGAGGAGATTGTGTTATACAAATTAATAGAGCGAAGAACGAACCACTACTTTAAGAGTGGGGATACCTCTCAATATTGTGAGACCGCTGGAGCGGTAATTATGTGAACTTATTGCCAAGAGACAATTTGAACACGAACAGTATGAAGGAAAGAAGCTTGTATAGCTATTGTCTAAAAACCCAAAGCGTAACCAGTTTAGTAGTAACCATTGTATAAATACGAAGTGTAGAGTGAACAGCGCTCAGAGAGCATAAGGACTTAAAGAACAGTGTATTCAGTGATCAGCCAAGTAAACGGCGAACCATTGTACAAATGGTGGAAAATACATGAGCAGAAACTAACATAGTAGTGAATGCCATGTAAATCGATGTTGTATAATGAGTAAGAAGATGGTGCGCAGTAAGCCGGCCATTGTACGAGTACTGTTAAACAATAATATGGAGAACAGGCAGAGCTATGAGTGCGCAGTAGAGATGAAAAGATAAATGTTGGCAAGGAGGCTGGGCAATAAGCCAGTAATCTGTACCATGTGACTAAAGACCTCACAGTGAAGGCATTATTTACCCCTATTACTATTACATAACGAATACCCAATTGATAAGTGAATCAATAAGCTTTGGGACAAGAATACCCAATTGCTAAATAACCAACCCGTACTGGATACGGACGTCGTGTAAACACACCCGTGAATATAACGCTGGTTGGTTAAGCGAAGACCTAGAAACAAAACCGTTAGACGTACCAACCGTCATAGCAGGTGAACCCCACCGCAACAAAAGCGGAAAGACAGTTATAACGTTATAAGGACCAATGCATAGAAAATGCAAGGTCGTACAATGAAGAAGTAATCGTATAACACTAAGTGTGAAGGTAGGATTTCAGAAAGAATAATTAGGAATCAGTGACTACAGTAGCACTGAATACGAAACATAGGTATGGTATATACCTCAAGTGTGGAAACGACAGAGGAAGCACTACATATTAGGTAGTAACTCAACCTCAACCGACAGTAAGTCGGAAGAATCAACAAAGATACGTACCTGTATACACAATGAATTACCAGAAAACTGGATAGAAAATCTATAAGTCATCGAATTCGCACACAGTAAGAGATACCACGCGTCGATCGAGAAACCGTTATTCCCAAAATAAAGGGATAAATGGGAGATGTACAATACATTAAGGATAACGAGAAGGGCGAACTAAGCTCTAAAGTTATCAGGGTCGCGCAGCAGAAGCTAGTGGGCCCTAATTCAAAAGGTGGATATACCTAGTGATTTTCAAGCGAATAGCTAATTATGAGTTAAACAAACCCGGTTATGAGTTAAACAAACTCCAATGAGAATTCTTGGTTCACGGACTAAACCGTAAATATGGTTAAGATCCTCCGACCAGAACGCATTGTATAATACACCGCATGGAAGCTAAAACACTTCATGAAGGCTGAATATCCTGAACCAATGTTTAGTGATAGATTACGTGGACGTAATCCCTTTTAACGGGGGTAGAGCGAACACCCGCTTAGAGTATGTTTACGTACTGAGTACGTAAACTACAGTGTGTAGTAACACAAAGAAATTGTTGTAATGCTTGATGTGTACGTTATATAAACATGTGTAGTCACTCGTAAGTTTAATTATGGTCATTGCGCACAAGTGATGCGAATGCCATTCATGTAAACGTATCTACCCTGTTAACCGTGGGGTGAGAATACAAGTGTAAAGGAGTAGAGAAACTCTTAGGGAAATAAAACCCCGATTGTATATGTTTATTAGAGAAAGTGTAAAGGAGTAGAGAAACTCCTAGGGGAAATAAAACCCCGACGGTATATGTTTATTTAAGAATGTGTAGGGGAGTAGAAAAACTCCAGGGGGAACTAAACCCCGAAAGTATATGTTGATTTTGAGACAAATATAATATTGCTATGTATAAATCGGTATGAAACCGATGAGAAACCTAGTGAGAATTAAATTCCCTAGGTAAATTATTTGGAGATAAATGGAGAATAATTGAGGAAACGAGTAGTAGTTGATTAAATGAGTTCCATAAATTGAATAATGTATTGTTTTGTGATTATGACTAGAAAGATTAAAAAGATAGAAAACGGTAAATGTTTGAATTAGTTGCTGGTTTGAAATTGAAGTGGGAGGTGAAACTTGATTCCCAGGGATCAAGGGAAACCTAACATAAATTGGGGCAGAAGGATAATTCAACAATGATGCTGATCACTTCAGGGTTGGAGGACTCTTGAAGCTTCCTATAAGTGGTCACAATTAATCACGTTAAGAATAGATGCAGTTAGCATAAATTGGATTTGGAGTTGTATTGTGTTCTCAAAAAGGATTTTCAATTGGTATTTTCAAGATTTTCAATTAATACTTCCAAGATTTTCAAATGGTATTTTCAAATAAAGGATTTTCGTTTACTTGACCGTGTAAAAAGTATTTCCTGTTATTTAGTTTCGCTCATGAGCCTCTTGTCTTCGGACCGGCAACATGAGGAGAACATAGTAATTTTGTATTACTTGCTCATGAGCTGAGGACGTATGAGCCTTTGTCTTCAGACCGGTGACATGGGAAGTATATGTTAAAAAAGTAAGTGATTGTTTTGATCTTCCAAAGGACCGGGGACCAAAAAGTGTCCATCGTGACCGGTATCTGAGGGATCACAATGTATATGTACTCGACATGGGACTCGAGGATTGTGATGTCCTGTAGTCTTTGGACCGAGCCCATGAAGAGATGTAAAAGGTATTTTCGATTGCTATACATGCTAAAACGTGTTGTGTGATATGTGTGGTATACATTATCCAGAACTATGAGTCCGAAGGTTTATATCAGCAGTATCTGTTATGTGAAACTTATGTTGCAAAAGTAATCCCTGTATTCTAATTAAATGATGCATGGGAATTTTGGAACTTTGAGGACAAAGTTCTTTTAAGGAGGGTAGATTGAAATACCCCAAATTTAAGTGTGTTAATAAATTGTGTAATTATTATATTCTAAGGCTAATTAAGTCCTTAAGAAACATTGGTGAATAAAGTAAAACCAAAAGAAATAAGAAAATGCTTAAAACGCGCAAAACGTAAAAACGTGTATTTAATTACTTTAGTAGGTATATAACCTCGAATAGGATCCGAGAGGGATTCCTTTGGCTTAATTTAGCCTAAATAATATGTGGGAATAATTCCCGAAGAAAAAGATCCAAATAATGGGTTAAAACGATAACGGACACTAGTAGAAAAAAGGCCTATTTCGGCGGTTCCAAGGGGCCTATTTCGGCGGTTGTAAACCGCCGAAATGAGCACCGCCGAAATAGGTGTGAGCACCTATTTCGGCGGTTTTAAAACCACCGAAATAGGTGGGCGCCAAAATCAAATTGTGACGACGTCTATCTCGGCGGTTCTTAGCTCACAACTGCCTAGATAGACTCATGGTCGGTCACAGCATCGGTCAATTCCAGAAGGCACCATGAGTCTATCTCGGCGGTTGTGAGCTAACCGCCAAGATAGGCCTATTTTGTATCTATTTCGGCGGTTCTAAGCTAAGAACCGCCGAAATAGCCCCTTTTTTTTTGTTTTTTTCTATCAGCATACATATATAATATATATATATATATATATATATATATTCACCACATTTGGTTCAATGAGACCTGTAATAAAGCTTCATCCACATAGGGAGCTCCAACACACATTTAAAAAGTTATAAAAGCTCCCAATTAATATCAACGACGCGCCACAATTTGAGAGTTAACAAACCAATGCAATTACACTTAATTACACACTTTCATTACAAATAAAAAACCATATTACAATTCAAATCTACCAATACACCATCCACAAGTGTACAGAATTACAATTACATACTCGAAAAAGTTCACAAAACATCTTCATGATCATCAACAATTCATTAAACTTGTGCAGACAAACTCCGACCATTCCTCAAGAATCACAACAATTTGAGTATCATCATACTGACCACCTTGGAGCACTTCTTCGTAAGCCTTGAAAAAAATGAACATTAATCTAAAACGTACAAGTCTAACAACATGTAAAGAGCATAACTGAAACTTTCAAAGAATGTTACCTTGTCTAACGAGTGCTCTGGTAAAAGGTTCGACGCTCCTACTATGTCACTCATGAATCTCATGACATAGTATCCACATTCTGAACCCCCAGGCTGCACCGGACACTATACAAACACACATATTGACAGTTATAAACAAGTTTAAACATTATCACACAAATTTATCAATTAAGAGAGTACCTTGACAGTGTTCCAAGGGATGTTACTCTTCATTGTTTTATTTTGGAGAGATAATGCAGCTCTCATGGAACTATATACATCAGCAATATATATAGTTTTAAGCATCCGTAGCAAGTTATGAAACAGTTAATGTTAAGTAATAACAATTGTTGTTTACGATAACAAACTAATTACCTCAGTATTGCGGTGGCGATCTTCGGTCTCTTGACACCCTTACCAAGTGAGTCAAATTGCAAGACTCGTGGGTACTTCAACACCAGCACAAGCAATGACCAATGTCGACTGTCCACAAATTACACAATGTGTTGAAATCATTAAACAACTAACACAAACTATATGTTTTAGATAATACTAAGAGAAATAGTCAAATATCATACCCTGAATGATATGGCAGCATAATAAATGACTTGTTAGAACATTCAAAGATGGCATTCGTCATATATTGCATAAGGCCTTCCATATCACTTGTCATCTGGACTTCACTGCACATAGCAGGACACAGGAATCCGAATCTGTGATCTTCATAGACATTGATCGCCTTATTATGCACCCACTTATGAGGCAATATCATTAGTCATTAACTTTTTAATCAAACATCTAATTCATCACAGATCAATGCATTCAAAATATAAAAGGTAGAAGTCACTCACATGGCGGCGGACTTGATAATCGACACATTCAACCAATCCCTCCTGAAACACTCCTCGAAGTCGGACATATATATCCCAAATCGATGTGTATATTCTCCTTGAACTTGATACACTAGTGGAACGCGAGGCTTTAATGACGGTGGTTTAATCACGGCTTAAACAGACACCGTGATTAATAGGTAGGCCGGAATTTATTAGCGACGATGATTGATTAACCCGTAATCAATAATCGATCGGAGGTTGGCGCGCCTTTTTTAGGAGGGACTTTAGATGACGGTTTTTAGTAAAACCGTAATCTAAAGTCCCGTGTTGACGCGCGCTTTACGGTCAACGGACTTTAGATTACGGTTTTACTAAAAACCGTCATCTAAAGTCCCTCCTAAAAAGGCGCGCCAACCTCCGACTGATAGTCAACGACGTCGTTTTGACCTGTCGAAAGACATTTCCCGTATTATTTGATTTATTCGACTCCGCGCGTAATCAAAACTTTATATTAATGTGTTACCTATGTTTGAAACATATGCCAAATAATTATCGCGCTATTTTTTTAATTTCGTTACACTTTAGATTACATTTAACGACGTCGTTTTACCAGTGTATTTTAGATTAATAAAAACTTTATATTAATGTGTTACCTATGTTTGAAACCCAACATATGCCAAATAATTATCGCGCTTTTTTTTTAATTTCGTTACACTTTAGATTACGGTTTTTGTGAGAACCGTCATGTAAAGTGTGACTTTAGTTTACGGTTTACATGTAAACCGTAATCTAAAGTCCATTTAAACATTGCCTACACTCTGCACACTCTACTCACAGTAACTCTTCTTCTCTTTCGCGCTATCTTCCTCCTATGAAATTGCCTCCTCTCTCCCGTCACCTTGCTAACGGCCATCGCCGCCGTCGCTCCCACCACCTTTGTCACTCCCATCGCCGCCGGTCACCACCCATCTACCACTGGTCTCACCGTCGACGTCTCTATCGCGTATTAGGTATGCGATCGATTGATATTGTCGTTTTTTTCTAACTTTGTTCATATACATGCACTTCGATTGCAAGTTCTAACCTCGTTTGTATCGAATCCTGAGAGTGTAATGGCAAATGTTCTAACCTTGTTCATATATTTGTGCCCAGATTCACAGTTAATTGCGACCTAGTTCGTGGGCTGATTTCTACACTACTTGCCCACTTCGGTGCTTAGTTACGGTAACTTTGCAAACCAATCTGTAAACTGCTGTATTTATTTATTCTTAGCATTTAGTATTACAATTAATACATAATAGTGTAGTTTTAAAAATGCTACTACTTAAAACTGCCACAGGAAAGAAAGTAAGTTCAAGTATATTACCGATTCCTGAAAAATGAATGGAACAGAACTATAGCATATCTCAGTTTCATGAATGGAACAGAACTGTAGCATATCTCAGTTTCATGAATGGAACAGAACTGTAACAAGCTTAATGGAATATTTAGTTGAGTTAGAAACTTTATAACACACCAAATTGACAGGATCGACAGTTTAGAAAGGTTTGAGAATTCAAACACGTGAACAAACAGAGAGGAGTCATACACCAGTCTCTGTCTGTCTGTTTCTTTTCTTTCAGTTTCTATTTCTGTTTGAGTTCTGTGTGAATCTGTTCAGTAGAGGCAACAGAAAGATGTTTTCGTTTTTCTGTTTCTGTAAACTAAATACATCAGTGAAGATAAGTTTATGTATGTTACCAGTTCTAGATGGTGCGTGCGAATTTGACTTGATAAAACTGATTTGGAGACGTTAGAAATATAGGGGAGATGCTGTCGATTTTTTTCCGCGGTTTAGCTAGCATTTAACCTTGATTTTTTGATGAATTCTAATGTTGTCGTTTTTCATTTATGCATCAGGACTACGACTTTACTTAGGCTTCCGACCTCAACCGTCTTAGCATCGGCTAATCGTCTACCAGAGGTAAGATTTATATATATACATATAATATTTGACAAACTACCAAACATAGTTATCCGCCCAAGATATACCTAATAGAGGTATATCTTCGGCAGTCCCTGTCGGGACTGTCCACGATTGTTAAATCACACACCTAGGGTGTGAATGTGCTTTTAATATGTACTTTATTGATTATTTCAGCAGTATCTCTTTATTGTTCTTCGAATGCATATATTATTGATTAATATCATAATATCGTGCATTTGAAGAACTGTAGGGAGATGCTGCCGAAATTTTCAATAAATTACATATTAAAAACACGTTCACCGGTGGGATTTAATACTCATGGATGGATTTAAGTTGATAAGATACAAAAGTGTAAAGACTCTGCCACGGGTGACGGTATGAAATGGCTGCCTTCATATAAATAGCTAGAAGGAGATGGAACGTTCGTGGATTTACAGCGGAAATTTGGACGACAAATTTTTAGAAGGAGTTGATAAGTTATGCACGGTGTTGGCGAACAATCTGAAACCTACAGACAAGGGATACATATTTTGTCCGTGTATCGACTGCCAAAACGACCAGCGAAGGTCAGAGGATATTTCCTAATGCTGCGATGGAACAACTGGCTAACCAAATTGTAAGTATTTGAAAGTAGCTGTTAAATAATTTACTTATATACTCAAGTGTTTGTTGATCTTAAATTTAGTGTTAACTTCTTTGACAATTGGACAGTACGAAGCGGCACAGAGAGGAGAAGTAGACTTACACGCTCCTCCTTCTCAAGACGACGCGCTCAATCAAATACTTGGGAAGAAGGATCACCCAGGGCGTGTTAGAGGATTTGGGGGAGAAGTACGTCAGAAGAACGTATTCCCGCCATCTGCTAGGAAGGGTCAGATGAGTGCTGCTGAAGTCGAGGCGATGGTAGAGCGTAAGTGGGCTGCTGAGCGCCAAGCTAATGAGGAGAGGCTGGCTGCTGAGCGCCAAGCTAATGAGGAGAGGCTGGCTGCTGAGCGCCGAGCTTTCGAGGAGAGGCTGCAGGAAGCGTTGAATTCGATCGCACATACGACTACACAGCAGCAGCAGCATGATCCTCCTCGACTGTCTTCCTCGTCTAGTTGTGCTCCGGCCGCTGACCCGTACCCATTTGCCAACATCCGGGTTAGCTTTGTTTAACTATTTTTCTCCTAAAATAAAGTCATTTAAATAGTATTAGATTGGACTCACTTATTTATGTCACGTATTATCTCTGTTTATTGAAGGAGCAACAAAAATGCCGTCTCCAAATACCATTAGAAGGGCACCCTGTAGATGCGGCCTACGGGACAGTGTTGCCATCAGGTCCACTCACGCTCATCAGTTTCGTACGTCTACCCCCATTCTACGCGCGTGTGACCTTGAACCTGATCATTGATGGATTTGAGCATGCATACCTTCCAATGGCGTTTGACAACAAATGCACGCTGATCGAAGCGAAGGGAGACATATTGCCCTGGCCAGCATGTTATATTGTTGTCACCGATGAGGTAAGACTGTTTGACAACCATTTAGTATCTAATAAAATGCATTATTTAGCATTAAGTGTCTAATCTAATCTATTATAGATCCCTGAGCTTCCTCGCCGCGTAACCCGGCCCAGACTAGAAGAGACCAGCGCGCCGGCGAATCCTGATCTCCCTGAGCTTCCTCGCCGCGTATCCCGGCCCAGAGAAGAAGAGATCTGTGCGCCGGCGAATCCTGTCAGAAGTACAAGGGTATATTCTAGATAAATGTTTAATGTTACTATAATAATCAATTAGTAATTATCTTTACATTTATGCTTTACTGTTTGTGTGTGAAGGGTAAGAATCCAGTGAGCCGGGGTGCGAAAGGTAAGAATCCTGCGCCTGTCCGGGGTCGCACCAGGACTTCTGAGGCGCCTACAAATAAGCTCGCACTGCCACAAAAACTTATTAATGTTTTGGGGCCAAAGCAGATGAATCTCTACGACAAGATCATGTTGAAGTCATCTCAAACTAACAACTTCATGATGACGCTTCCAAAGTCGATGTTTCACTACGAAGAAGATATGATGACGGCAATCAACTTTGAGGACATCAGAGACATGATGTGTGGAGATTATCTGAACATTAACATTATTCAAGCTTATCTAAAGTAAATGTTCTTTCCTCATACTGTAAAAACATATAGAATAAGTATCTATGAAGTTCCATTGGCTAACTTTTTATAGTACATGTGATATAATAGATGTCTGCTTGAGAGATGTGTTGAGAAGGACATGACCTGCGTTACTGCGGTGTGCCCGGAGCGTTTATCGTACGACAATGTCACTAGGGACCCGGGGAGGTTTTGTGAATACATGATTCATGTCTTCAATGTTGTTGAGCAACAGAATAAATTATTCATTTTAATGCCGTATCACCAAACGTGAGTTCTAATATAAAATTACATACTAATTAGCTAACTTTGTTACCTTCATTTCTCATTTCATTTTGTATTTGACATTGTAGCCACCACTGGGCTTTGTTTATATTCTGCGCTGCCACCGCTACTTTGCTCGTTCTAGATCCACTAGGGCAGTGGAAAGAATTCAACACTGAAGACTTAATCAAAGAGTAAGTTTTTATTACTATTTAATTGTTTGTAAGTTTTTTGAACCAAAATTAATGTACTTGTTCATTTTGCTAAACGCTTTTGTTAATATATGTAACAGTTGTTACAAAAAAACCCCTCAGGGAGAGTTTGGTGATTTGACCGTCGATTACATCAAGGTTTGGTAATTCATGTATTTCATTCGTGCTGCTATTATCTTTGTACAATTGTTTTACATTTGTGAATTTTGGTGATTTAGTGCCCTACCCAAAAGGATTCTAAGAGTTGCGGGTACTACGTGATGCGGTATATGTACGAGTTCTGCGGGTACTTCCCAAGGTTTAACAATGATATTGACAAGGTAATACGAACGCTGTCTTGTATTTAATTCTTTCGGCAGATTTTTTGTGTCTTTATCTTAATCTCATTATGTGTTCCATTCCTTTTCTTGTTGCAGATTAAAGAGCATTATGCCAGATTCAAGACTTATGCTCCTGCCGACTTGTTGCATGTCAGAGAGAGCATGGCAGCCATGTTTATGAGAATGGAGTGGTAGACTAGCTAGCTGCTGCTGTAACATATATTTTTGTTAGTTGCTGCTCTGATTCTGTTAGTTGCTGCTGCAACAGATTATATTGTATAACAGATTATATTTTTTGTTAGTTGCTCTGATTCTGTTTGTAATGAATTATGCTAGCTGCTGCTGTAACAGATTCTAGCTGTTGTATTGAATATTTCTGTTGCAATTGTGCGCAGAAATGAATTTGCAATTGTTATCTCTGTTGCAATTGTGTAACAGATTGAATATGTTACAGATTTTCGATCTGGTGCTTTATTAGATGTTATCTCTGTTGCAATTGTGTAACAGATTGAATATGTTACAGATTTTCGATCTGGTGCTTTATTAGATGTTATCTCTGTTGCAATTGTGCGCAGAGAATGAATTTGTGTTGTTGGTATTTGATTCAGGTGGTTCAATTGTGCAGTTTCTGCCCTCTGTTGCTTATCTGTTACAATTATGTCTCTGTTGCAATTGTGTAGATTTGTAAAAAAAAAAATTAAAAAAAAATTACACTTTAGATTACGGTTCTAACAATAACCGTAATCTAAAGTCCTTTGGGCGCGCGCGCCAAAAGACTTTAGATGACGGTTATTGTTAGAACCGTAAACTAAAGTGTCGACTTTACATTACGGTTATTTGTAAAACCGTGATCTAAAGTCCTTTGGCGCGCGCGAACCAAAGGACTTTAGATCACGGTTTTACAAATAACCGTAATGTAAAGTCAATGACACGCGGGCCGGAAAAGGGCCTTTAATTACGGTTTTAAACCGTAATTAAAGAACGCCATCTTTATTGACCCCCGCGTAGATTACGGTCCAGAACCGTAATTATACACGGTTTTGGACCGTAATTAATGGGTCGCGTTCCACCAGTGATAGTGAAATATCCGCTCGTGATCTTCCACGGTGAGGGAATCACAATGAGGTGGTAGCAGCAACAACGATGAGTGCAGAATCTGCATATTAGTCGACAAGCCGGCCCACCAAATCAAGTCTAAGCACGAAATTTGTGGATGCCTTTGATTGCACAGGTGCAGCAATTCTTTTTCCTTTTCCCTTATTAGTCTCTGGTCGGCTCATATCCTATGATATTAACTAATTAAGTATATGGATGCAAGGTGGTACACCAATAGTTTTATAGCAACGGTTAAGAGTAAATACCTGCCCAGGGAGTTTGACCAATCGTACAGGCCACTGCACTGTCGCAGTTTGTGCGGAACGCAAGGTAGGTCTTTGTGGGATCGGCACCGGTAAACAGACGTCAGCATGCTCTGCAACAAAGTCATCCAGAAGCACTCGTGCATGGTATTGTCGGAGTGGTTCACCGTGCACAATATCACTTGGAACTGAAGGGAAAAGTTTTCCCCATGCCACCATGACCTCTTCTTCTCCAATTCGTAAAAACAACGTGCACTCAGTGGGTGCCTGAATGTTATGTGGAACTTGTTTAGATAAAAATTGTGAATTCCTTGTTCTATGATGATATTAGTGATCAAGTGAAAAATCAGCTTAATCGTCATGTACTCAATTGAAATGTTGGTCTAACCTTTAGAGATGCATGGGGAAACGGCTCAGCCGAGTGGACACTACTTCCCACTACCGGTGTACTCTGCTGCTGAATGGGTGACTCAACTGGTGGTCGAGAAACCTCTTGGCTGTTATGCTGTTGTGACTGAAGCCTTGACATAGCCTGAGCGATCCTCTCGTCGACGCTCTAATTAATCCTCTGCTCCATCTCAGCCAACGCTCTCACATGCTCCTCGTAGCTAATCGTCCTTCCCTGTGCACTTCTGGACCCGGGTACGCCAAATGCCTGGCGGATACCAACGTGCCCACCAAACCCAATGGCACGGCGTGGATGATCCTTCTTACCAAGAGCGCGTGTAAGAGGATCATCATTCCTCTGTGAGGTCCAGGTGCCCTGGGTGAGCTGAGAGCTTAATTCACCCTAATAAAACACACAAATACAGTTATTAGTTTAACATAAGTTCATAAACAAATGAAATGAACAGTTTGACTAAAAATGAAATGATGTCACTTACCATTTGAGCAATAACTGCTCTCGTGGCTTCATCGTATTGAGGATTTTCGAGAGTAGATTTCTTCGGAATGTGGCTTAACTCCCACACTTTCATTCTTCTGTCACTGGTATCCAATGAGCCATCCGTGGGCAGATATCCCTTTTGCTCCCATTCTGGTACCCTTTGAGCAATACTTTTTCCACCTAAGTGGTGAGGGTACAAATTCTTCTTAGCATTTGCTTGTTGTTGCGCACGGAGAGCCTGCATAAATTAATAGGATCATGTTTAGTGAAATTGAACACAAAAAAACATAAGAAATTAAGATTAATTTATGTATGTATGACAATAAAGTGCACCTGGAACTCCGGTGTGTGACGTGACTCAACAAATTGTACCCATTGCTCTTCGGTGATGCCCTCGTAAACCTCCCATGGTGGTCTCTCACCGTCTCCACCATGATCTGGAGCATCTGGATCTTCTGGATCAGGCATCTTGTAGATGTACTTGTCAGCCAACTTATTCTTGTGGTCCCGGAACTGTTTCGACATCGCTGATAGCACATCCTTTTTAAGTACGGGATCCACGGAGAAACGAGACTACGTACATGATCATTCAGTTAGTAAAGTAAACATAAATGTTCTATTATTTCACAAAAGATCATAGTAATAATGTAGAGATTTACCTGAAGACGCTCAAACATAGTATCCTTCAATGCTTGAGGCACTTGCTTCCAGTTGTGGTTTATGTTACAATATGACTTCACCAAATGGCTACCGTAAGCGGTGAAGTCATTCTTCCAATTTCCATGGGGTTGGTTGTACTGATTGAATTGCACCGGTTTTGTAGGAGGGCCCTTGTTAGCCTTCAGCCCACGTGTTGCACCTCTCTTCTTTTGCTTCTTCGCCTCTGGTGGGACAACTGACTGCTCTTCGGTCTGCTGTGAAGGGCCAGCCTCAGTCTCGTGTACAGCTAACTGGTCGTTCTTCTTCTTTCCTCCTCTTGTGACCCGCTTACTTGGTCTATTCTGCTGTGGCTCAGGTTCTCCAGTCAAGAGAAACTGTCCAATGGGGTCATCCATAGGGTGATCATCCACTGCAAAAAAAATAATAAAGCATTTTCATCAGATAAAGTCATAATATAAATTAACATAAATACTATGAAGCATAACAATAACAGTTAAGATGACATTACAGTCTACATTCTACTAACAACATTACCTGACACGTACGAAAACATAAATCATTTCATATTTTCTACCCAAACACCCTCATCATGGTCTGATCGTGCGTAGAGCAAATCGTTTTCGGTAACATCAATCGAATCCGGTAATCCAGTAGGAAACAAGGATGTTTCCTCTACCGTTTCATTGTCATTGTTATCCTCATTTTCATTTTTGATTACAACCGGCCTTCTTCCTGGAAGAACAACAGACCATCTGCAGTCTTTCGGATCCTCAACATACCACACTTGTTCGCCATCCTTTCCCAGAACAAATTGATCATCCTTATAACCGACACGTGAAAGATCAACCAAGGTAAGCCCTCCATCATTTTGGTACCCGCGTCGGTTGTCCACCCACTTGCACCGGAACAACAGAAAGGAATCAATGTCGTAGTCTAGTTCCCAGATGTCCTCGATGACACCATAATACCAACTAGAGTTACTAACTGGTTGAGATCGGTTACCACTGTGGTACTCAGTGGCAGCAGCTTCAATTTTTACCCCACTATTCTAGTTTATCGATTTGGCATCTTGGCATGCAGTGTAGTATGTATACCCACTAATATCATACCCCTCAAATGATGTAATATTAGTTTCAGGTCCAATTGCCAAACATCTGATCTCTTTACTTACAGCTTCTGGATCTGATGATGCTAATGTCAACACATGATCTTTGAACCATTGGATAAAAACTCGGTTTTGTTCCTTTGTCAGCCAAATGTGGTCTTTCAAAGGATTTTGATGCCTTAACTCAACCATATGGGTTTCGAAATAAGGTTCAACAACCTCAAGATGTTGTAAGACAAACAAATGTGCTTGATGAATAAGTTGACGCGAAACTTGCACGATCTTTCTACCAATGACACCTTTACCCTTAATCCTACCATAGTGTCGTGGTTTTGGGATACCAATAGACTCTACCTCACTCAAATAATCGGTCACAAATTTCGTGACTTCCTCAGTCACTGTTGCTTCAACAATGCTCCCCTCTGGTCGATACCTATTCTTCATTCTACTTTTCAGAATACCCATGTACCGTTCAAAAGGGTACATGTACCGTAAGTATACCGGACCACAGAACTGTATCTCTCGAACGATGTGCACAAGTCTTAAAGCGTGTTTTTCGAGAGAACCCGAAAACGTGACCTTAAACAGTTAGATGACCCCGTAAAAATTATAGTTGATCATATAACTATAATTATATACTAATTAAAGTCTAAGAATCATTAAAATCAAAGAAACGGAGAAAAATCTGGAAAACGGCCCAGATTAGTGAATAGTGCCAAACGGGGACTTATGGGGTGTTAATTATTGAATGACCAAATTGCCCCTTCTCCATTTTGATAAAATCTGGCCCCTTTTCCAGCATGTCCCACGTTTTTGGCCCCCCTCTCACAATGAGTCACTATTAGTTACAAGAAACAAATAAACAAAGCAAAAAGTGATAAAGCAAATAGTACATAATACCTTTTTGGACTCTCTCTCTTCTATTTCCCTTCTTCCCCCCATTCTCCCTTCTCTCTCTCCCGTATTCCTTCCTGTCCAACCGGTCACCTCCCTCTCTTCTTCTTCCTTGAGCTCCTTCCATGGCTACCCACCTTATCTTACTCACCCAAGCCTCCAAATGTAAAACTAATTGCATATTCTTCTTCCCCTCATCAAGAGCTACCTTTCTCTCTTTTCAAAATTCCAAAATGATGAAGTTGACCTCCATGGCTAGAGCTCCATTTGAGAAGAAAAGCTCATTTTCTTGAGCTAGTTCATCCCTTCTTTCATTTAAGGTAAAAAAATTCAAGGAAAATTCATACTTCCTTCATTCCTTAAGGTGCTGATTTTTGGCCTCTCGTTAGTCTTGTTATTTCATTGTTTTAGCATTAATTCAAGCCTCAAAATGGTGGTTGGAGCTCCCTCTTGATTCATGACCAAGAACTCATCTTAGGGTTCAAAGGTAATTCCTTAACTTTGTGCTTTAAGCACCTTCTTTGTATTCTAGCTTAATTAAGAAGCCTAAGAGTGTTGTTTAGTGCTTAATTCCCCATTTGAATGTTGGTATATAGTGATGACAATGGTCTAGCAACATGACCGAAAATCAAAGGAAAAGAGAAGAGGAGAAGAGAAGGAGAAACACTTGAGGAATTAAGGTAATAATTTACCTTAATGACTATCTTAATGCTTTAGAAGTTTTGGGATGGGTAAATAAAAGAATGAACCAAAACTTATGATGAAAATGTGTTGGTTCTCTATATGAGAGAATTGTGATTTTTTTTATGCATTGTTTAAATTGTGTTATTTAAGGGCCTTAGAGCCAAGTTATTTATGATTAATGTACCTTGGGATTATTGTTGTGTATATGTTGATATTGTGTGCTGTTAGAACCCACTAAAGGTTTGGTTAGTTGAATTATGGATATGTTGGATTAGGTGATGAAGATGATGAAATTTGGGTGTGCTAATATAGTAACGAAGTTATAGCAAAATTTCGGTAGAGACCTAAGGAGTTTAGGGGATATTATGAGTGAAGAATTACCTAGGGTGAACTAGGTGTTGATAGGGATTTATTTGAGTTAGTTAATCACCTTGGAGTGTTAGTTGGAGGATGGGAAAGATTGAGCAAAAATCTGTAGCAAACCATGTTGTAGTGTCTTGGGAATTCCTAGAAAAAGAGCAAGTGTGCATGACTTTGAAAATGAAGGATGGATTTGAGCAATGATAATGCAAGTGTCTTGGAAGAATTTGTAATGTTAATATGGGTTAAGAATGAGGTAAAATATGTCAAGTGAAGTTCTAGAAATGCACTAGTGTGCATAAGTGTAAAAATGAAGAATGGAGAATTGTAGAATCGAATAAGAATTGAGCATAAGTATGACCAATGATTTGGTGAGGTTTAGTGAGTGTTTAAGATGGTTTAACATGTATGGAAACTTGTGGAAAGATTAGGGAATGATTAGGGGTGGATTAAGGTAAGAATTGGGGTTGAAAATGTAATTTTAACAGCTGTTTAGCAGGGTCCGGGACTTAGGCGCCGGACCAAGTCCCGGACCAAGCTTAAAACAAGCCAAAAGTGAAGTTTACAGGTGGTCCGGGTCCTTAGTCCAGGACCAAGACCCGGACCAATGTCAAAAACAAGCCGAGAATGAATTCCAGTGATGGTCCGGGACTATAGGTCCGGACCAAGTCCCGGACCAGACCAAAAATTGTCCCGAGAGTGTTTTTCAGCCCCTAAATGCATGGGGATTGATGGGGGTTGTTATTAGATGATGTTTAGGACTTGTTTGGTGGCATGTGAAGGCCTTAAAAAGTGTAAACAAGTGTTAGATTGAATGTGAGAGTTGTGAACTTAAGATCACAAGAGTAAAATCAAGATAACGGGACAACGGGGTAAGTACGGGAGTAATAGTAGCTTACATACCGTATGATCATGATGTTAATAAAACATTTGAAATGATATCAGTTGTACGAGAATTAACTAAGGAGCGTGAGATGACGCGCTAAAGTAATCCCCCAGGTGAAAGGTATGGTTTTCTTGCAACCTGTGTTCTACCGGGTTACACCGGCTTGTATGCCAACCTGTTTTTCTGTATGTTTACCACCTTGCAAGATAAAGCATGAAATGAGTTTACAGTAATTCGTTTATGTGGCGTATTTAGTTCCGATACCGTTTAACCTCGAATATGTGTTAAACCGTAGCTAACCGACTCTAGGATCACATAAGAGATCGGTATTCAGATTTGAGAAGGGAAGAAATGGTACCAAGCCGAAGCAAAGAACATAGAGCATCCGGCCGCTTCTGCCGGATGGAAGTAGAAGCACATAGAGCATCCGGCCGTCTCCAGCCGGATGAAAATAGGATCTAGGCAAGGCAAAGTGTAGCACGGCCGGCCGCCTGTGGTCGGCCAAAGATATTAAGAAGGGGCAAAACTGTACTTATACATGTAAAATACAGGTTGGCACCATGTAACCAGGCCCAAGATACTATAAATAAGGGTGTACCCCCATGAAATAAAATACGCAACATTTAGTAATCGAATTCACTCTCGTTTCCAACTAAAGGCTCTCCCCCTCTCTCCACTATTACGAAGTTCTGAGACCGAGACCAGGTAATGTAGGATAGGAAATTATATCGGATTGCATTAGGATGTGATACACTGTTTCAGGATTTAACGACCCAACCTACGGGAACGTTCTAACTACGGCTATTCGTGTGTTATGTGTGGATTTTTGTGTGTGTATATAAATGTTACCTCCCTTGTGCATTTAACTAAGTTTGTAACACCATATGGTGTCGTGATGTGATAAGTTCCATAAGGGGACTCCTAACTACTATATAACTTGGGGGGCGAGGAATCCGGGAGTCCCGGTCGCGCGCGTGTGTTTGGGAGTTAATATCTACATCTGATTCAACTCCCTCTCGGTTCGGTTGTTTTCCTTCTTGGAATTCAATCTCCCACGAGCCTATAGCTGGCTCTCCTACCTTGACTATTATTCGGGGCTAGGGGGATTTGTGTATGGTGTGCTCGGGTCTAATTTATGACCGACACATCTAAGTAAATTTATTGTGTACGGTGTGATCAGGTCTATATTATGACCGACACATCTAAGTAAAGTAAATGTGTACGGTGTGTTTGGATCTATATTATATCCGACACATCTTAAGTAAAGTGTGTGTTCTCTAAGAAGAACGGTAATGTGTTATGTAATGAGCTCGACATGAGGATGGGGGTATCCTCTAGGCTCTATAAAATTTGCTAACTCTTATTTCGGACCGAGTCCTCACGTGACTCGTTCCCGAGTTATGTTGTGTATATGATATTATGTAATGTGAGTTGTTATGTTTATGTAAGATGATCATTGAAAATCAACCCTATGATACCAAGAGAGACAATTATGTGTAACCCATCTAACGGGTAAGTGCTAACTAATAAGAAATTAGCTCCATTAAGGTAGAAACCCTCTCGGGTTAAAGAACACAGTAATGTGGTCTAACAAACGTTGATGTGTTAACCTTATTGTTTGTATCCTATTGATTGGATATGTGTTAAATGTAAGCATGATATGTGTTTATAGTGTTTCATGCATGAATTAAATTAAAATCAACCGCATGCTCAGACGTCAAATAGTTGTGTGTGGCCCGGTAGTATGCGGGCTGCACGATTACTATACCAGCAAAGGTGCTGAGCCCCTTTGGGGCCACCCATTTCATTTCAGGTACAACGGAGCTGGTAGCCGTTCGAGAGTAGGATGGGATGGCTATTTATGCACGGGTAGTTATTTAATTTGTTTATGTATTTGTAAGTATAGTAAGACCGAAACTGTTATCGACAAGAAAAATGTATTAGACTCGGTACAGTATGCAATGTAAATGTGTTGACTCGGTTTAGTTATGAAGTGGAATTGTAATGTATAACGCTCAGGAATTTGGTCCATCAGACCGGTACATTGTGTAACTAATGGCCTTGTTAGCCACGTGGGTGGCTAACGGCGTGTAACACCCAATGATTAAGTTAAGTGTTGTGTAGTTTTACCGCTGCGATCAGTTATTAAGTACAGTGTTTATGGTCGGGGTGTTACAAACCCAACCACTAGATACGGCACAATATGGAAGCTTTTCGATAAGTTTGGGCAAATTGTGGGTATGCGACTACCCAAGGCCACTAGAATACGTACCGGTACGAGATATGGGTTTGTAGAGTTCAAAGAAAAGAACGAAGCGGACCAGGCGATCCTCGAAACTAACGGCACGACGGTGGACGAATATAATTTACAGACTCAAACTGCTATTAACCGGCGCCCCATTGCAGGAGCTCCACCCCAAGGATAGGTTCCGAAGCGGCCAGTTTTTGATACGAACTTGAGACAACAGGGGCCTCCCCCCTCCGTCGCCACCTCAAAGCAGCCCAACCCCAAGGCGAGATGTGCAAAAGGAAGTCCACGTAAGCCTAGATGTCTCCACAACCATGAAAGAAAAGCTATCTAGGGGGTATTGGTGAATACCCGCTCCCTAACTGACCTCCGAGACTTTAGGCGACTACTGCACGAATGGGGAGAAAATTCCACAGAAATTGTAAGCCTCACACGATCCAATTTCATCGTTATTTTCCAGTCCCAACATCACGCAGAGAATTTCATCTCCTCTGACAAAGGTACAGAGTTAAACTGGGAGAAAAAACTTTGGCAGCCCTCGGAGCAGCCATCCACAAGGGGAACGAACATAGCAATCAGGGGAATCCCCATTCAGGCTTGGTCTGAGAACTCAGTACATGTTATCACAAGACACTTGGGGAATATTACTACAATCAGGGGAATCCCCATTCAGGCTTGGTCTGAGAACTCAGTACATGTTATCACAAGACACTTGGGGAAGAAGAAAGAATGAGGCGTGAGGGTTTTTAATTAAATGACTTTAAACGACGGTTGATACACAAACCGTCGTTTAAAACCTATGTCACGAGAGGAATAAACGACGGTTATTACTTAAACCGTGGTTTTTAAGTTTTGGCGCAATATTTTAAACGACGGTTCAATCATAACCGTGGTTTATATAGATTATATATGACGGTTATTAGGGGAACCGCCATTTATCTTCTAAGGCGTCGAACTATAATGACGGTTTCTGTTAAAACCGTCGTTTATATAGTGAGTCGTGCAACATAAATGACGGTTCTCTAAATAACCGTGGTTTATAAACTTTAAACGACGGTTTCATTGTTAACCGTGGTTTAAAGTCCGTCATTTAAAATCTTTTTTCTACTAGTGAAAGTCCCTAAGAGCATCTCCTTCCAATCCAATATTACAACATCATTGTAATTTAAATTTATCTTATTTCTTCATTGTGTTAAACTAAACAACAAAGTTTGCCTCTGGCTAAACTTCCTTTTTCCACTTTTCATTTCAATTTCTAGATATCAAGACTAGGAAAATAGAACCAATTTCCTTGTGGATACGACACTTATGGTACTACATCGATTAAGTGCTCTTGCCTATTCTTTGCATATATTAATATATTTTGTTTTGTAAATTTTGCTCAACAACAGGTCAAATTTTCCCCTTCTATTCCGTGTCTAAATAGTTGTATTGTTAATACTTTTAAAATAGCTTGGAGTTCAGAGGAATTAACTTTAAGGGGGTATGTTGAATTAATAAAGTTAATTAGAGAAGATAGAGCAATTTATTTATGTGATTCAATGTTGTAAGTACTAGATTTAATGTTGTTTTTGAAAACTCTAGAATAATTAAGGGAGAAGTGTAGAGTCACTTAGGTGATTACCAAAGTCCTAAGGTGCGTCTCATCCAATCCAATATTAAAATATCATTGTAATTTACCTTTATCTTATTGCTTCATTGTGCTAAACTAAACAACAAAGCTTGCCTCTGGCTGAACTCCCTTTTACAACTTTTCATTTCAATTTCTAGATATCAAGACTAGGAAGATAGAACCAATTTTCTTGTGGATACGATACTTATGGTACTACATCGAGTAGGTGCTCTTGCCTATTCTTTGCATATATTTATATATATTGTTTTATAAATTTCTCTCAACAACGGGTCAAAATTTCCCCTTATCTTTGGTGTGAAATAGTTGCATTGTTAGTACTTTTAAAATAGCTCGTAGTTCATAGGAATTAACTTTAAGGGGGTATGTTGAATTAATAAAGTTAATTAGAGAAGATAAAGTGATTTATTTATGTGATTCAATGTTGTGAGTACTAGATTTAATGTTGTTTTGGAAAACTCTAGAATAATTAAGGGAGAAGTGTAGAGTCACTTATCTTCTTATATAAGTGAGACATGTGCTTAGATTTTTTATCATCAAGCAATACAGCCTCCTCTCTTCCTTCATATATATCCAAAATTGAGAGGGCCGAAGAGAGGAACAAAATCCTGGCCGATCAAGTGAGGATACTTATAAAAAAGTGGACAATGTCAAAAACAAGCTTGATGATATCTTCTCCATAGTGGTCAGATTTGCTGGATGGATAAGAGAATTCTTCATGACACACTTTGATAGACAGCTAAAGGGTCGTCCACTCCATCAAATTCCACTTCCTCCTTCACAGTATCATCTAATTCTCTGGTTTGTCAATTTTAGTCGAACTCCATGTCTTAGCCTTAGCGGAATTGTTTTCTGTTCTGAAGTCATTCCTTTACAGGTTAGTATGTCTAAATCTTACACCTTTGAAATCGTTAAAATTAATCCTCTTAATTTCACATGGTAGCTGGTATATAAGTCTCTGGATCAATGGGAAACCCAAAGGAAGGAAATTGATTTGAAGAATTGTGTCCCCTCCCATGTTTGTTTGAAAGGGAAAAAGTGAATTAAAAAAGAACATTTTCTCCCACCAATTCCCTTGCGCATTAATAATTCCTGCCTGTCAATTTCCTAATGTTGTTATCAATTTTTTCTAATGTTGTTATCAATTTTTTCTAATGTTGTTATCTCTATTTTTTCTATTATGAATTCCTGCCTATCATTAAAGTATTCTATCACTCTTGTTATCATTTTACTGGGTTGCTATACGCAGTACAAAATTACTAATCACCGCAGTACAAAATTTTTTTAATTCATATTGATGTTATACACATATAATGATGTCGTGTTGTAACTTTTGTTTTATTAAAAAATAATTTCTTGACCGTAAACAGTAAAAAACACTCTGAATGTTACAAAACATTATAAACCCGTATTAATTGCGTCAATATGATTTTAATTGTGACTCCACGTAAATTGGACGACATTTTATGTTATGTTTGACTAAATTAGAAACATTGGTACATATTCAGAATGTCGTACTAAATTCGTAGTTAAAAACGCCAATTTTTGGTGAAAAAAGCTGTAATTGTAATAAAAGACGCTAAACACTTTTCAATCAGATTTAAACGTTATAATTGCGACTCCACGTAAGTTAAAGACAGTTTACGTTGCATTTGACTAAATTACTAACATTGCTACACTGTCAGAACGTCGTACTGAAATCGCAGTTCAGAACGTCATTTTCGGGTAAAAAAACACTCTCACTATATACATCCCAATCTTCATTGAAAAATTCATTTTTCTCTTACCCACTCTCTCTCTCTCTCTCTCTTCCTTAAAAAGATCTCTTCTAACTGCCGGAGCCGCCGCCGGAGCAGCCACCGGAGCCACCACCCACCGCCACCAACCACCGCGGGACCACCACCGGAAAATTTTTCCGGTGAGTTTTTCAAAATTTTTTTTTTTTGCAACTTATAGATTTGGGTGTCCTAAGTATGAATTTGGTGTTAGTTTTTTGAAATTCAACATCAATTGAGGTAGATCTAGCATTAAACATTCGAAATTAGCAAAAAAAAAATACATATGCGGGCGAGGAGCAGCGCTGCTCGATCTGGGCTAAGGAGAGCACCGCCGCTGCTCTACCCGGAGTCATGCGAGCAGCACCACTACTCGAATTACAGACATGCGAGGACTCCTGCTGCTCGATTTGGACAGAGGCGAGGAGCGCTGCTGCTCGAATCCGGAGAAGGAGAGGAGCGCTGCTGCTCGAATCTGGAGAAGAAGAGGAGCTGCGCAGCTCGCCCCTGGAGCAGAAGAGCAGCTGCGCAGCTCGAACCCTGTTTTAATTTTTTTTTTTTGAATTCTAATATTGTGAATGATTTTTAAATGTTTGAATTTGTTTTTTTTTTTGAATTCTAATATTGTGAATGATTTTTTAATGTTTGAATTTGTTTTTTTTTTAATTCTAATATTGTGAATGAATTTTAAATGTTTGAATTTGTTCTTCTATTTCTAATATTGTGAATGATTTTTAATGTTTGAATTTGTTTTTTTATTTCTAATATTGTGAATGATTTATAAATGTTTGAATTTTAATGTTATGAATGAGG
This sequence comes from Limonium bicolor, assembly GCA_023374045.1. Lineage (NCBI taxonomy): Eukaryota > Viridiplantae > Streptophyta > Magnoliopsida > Caryophyllales > Plumbaginaceae > Limonium > Limonium bicolor. The sequence continues at coordinate 262,633,052 of CM041777.1, read as the reverse complement.
AATATAACTGTGTGATATGAATATGCAGTGATGGATCGACTGAAAAAAGCAGTGCAACATGTATACTCGAAGAAGAATAAGAAAGACCGGGGTACGGAGCAGCCTATGGCGGCCTCGTACCGTCGTGCATGTGCTCCTGGTGAAGGGCCGAGTAATCCTGCCCCCCATCGATTATAATCAACTACAAACTACATGGGTAAATTTACTTTCAGATATCATTTTTTGAAGAAAAAAAACATAGCGACACATCATTACATATGTACAACGTCAATATGAATTAAAAAAAATTTGTACTGCGGTGATTAGTAATTTTGTACTGCGAATAGCAACCCCCATCATTTTAATAGGCGTTTCCGTATTACTACAAATCTTTGTGATAGAATGACCATCCAATTATAGTAATAATGTTTCACATTTTGGGGATATCAATTTCCTAATGTTGTTATCTATTTTTTCTATTATGAATTCATGCCTGTCATTAAAGTATTCAATCACACATGTTATCATTTTAATAGGCGTTTCCATATTACTACAAATCTTTGTGATAGAATGACCATCCAATTATAGTAATAATGTTTCACATTTTGGGGATATCATTTTAATAAATAACAAGTTTATAATAAACTCTCACTTATTTAAAATATAATTCATTTTAAAGTGGAGAACTGTACTCAAAATATAAGTCTTTTAGCATATTTGTATTCATCTTTCTACTTTTGCCATTTACCATTTTTAAATTATTATACTAACTTTACTCTACTTTTTGTTTTCCTAATAAAATATACTTTTTGAAGGATACATTTGTCATTTTACACTATTCTAAAAAAATGTGAAAAAGTATGGAATTACATATACTTTGAATAGGAGGAAATAATAATTTTTAATATTATTTATATCATTTTAATAAATGATATGTGATCTAATATTTTTGCCTAAAAAGAGATTAACAACTATATTATAGGGTATATCTTTTTACAAAGTAACTTTTAATTAAATGAAATGGTTTTCAACAAATTCATTCAAAATGGGAGATGGTAAACTAATCAATCTATTTCATTAGATTTGTTTAGATTCAATTTACATAAAAATATTTTTTTCTTCAAAATTTTTCTTATAATCAAATTTTTACAATGTTAGTGATAAGATAACTATTCCTATCATTACTATTAAGGTTTTATTTAAATCATCGTTATTAAGAATTTATTCTACATAATAAATTTATATGCTAATTATATTATTATTTTAATATTTAAGCAAATAAATTAATATTTAATATTATAATATATTTGAGAACTTTTTTTCTAAACAAATGATAATAAGTACATATCTCTATTCTTATTCCTCTCAAAATGCAAACAAATTTATATACTATTCTTATCCTCAACTCATTCCATATACATAACCAAACAACGTGGATATATTCTCATTATTTTTCCCATTCTCTTCGTATCTCGTACACTACCTTAATTAATTAAATTAGGAGAATGAAGATTGATGGTCGTTATTCAAACTTCATGTACTGATTAAAAACCGCAACTCGGGAGGTGCTTATAAAATAAACTAATTAAGGACTGTACCCTTGTGTTTATAAAAATTAACTCATCAGCAGCTACGAGATATACAAATCTAAATGGATAAGTCAATAATATTTTTCTGAGATATACGCTTCCCAAATCAGTGAATTATATTTTAATTTATTAATCATTTTCAGCATCGGCATATTAAACAATTTTTAAAGACTCATCGACGTTCTACCAATTGTGTTTCTAACTGTTACTTAGCATTGTAGTCTTCAACGTTAAAATAGAGCGCTTTGGTGTTTAGTTAAAAGGCTGTCTTACCCTTATAGATATGTATTAAGTTTTTGTAGTGATTGATGTTTAGGGTAATAACAAATGATACAGCCACCTATATATATATATAACCAGTGACAGTTCCATTTATTTTTGTCAATTGGAGGTTTTTAAATTGCAACCCTAATTTGTTGGTTCTTAATTGTTTATTATAGTCAATACCATGCAACATTTATAAGACTCCACATTTGGTGTATCAACGATTTTCAAGCATATTTTGAAGATAGATAGATGCAATCAGTAACACCGATTTGTGACAATTTAAACTATGACCTATTAATGATAGGTCTAATTTTATAAAATTTGCAAGTCGTTAAGAACCAGTACATTAAACAGAAAGCAGAAAAAACACACCATTCGAGTCTATTCGAGTACATTTGGACAAAGGAAGAAAAGATTAATCAATCTTAATCTTTCCTTTTGGATTTCTTTTATACATCAAAACATCTAGAATTTCTAGACAAATCTTCCTGGTCTCTTCAAAAGACTTCTTTATGTCTTCACAAACCCTCTTGATCTGTGATGTCTTTCTTCATGGCGATCTCCTCTATAACCAGGACCACAGATTCTCATTTCCGTGGTTGGTGTAAAAAAGATAAGTCACATAGGATTCTCCATTAACCATGAAGAAAGACATTATGGAGACAAAGAGGGTATGTGAAGACATGAAGAAGTCTTTTGAAGCCTGGTTATAGAGGAGATCGTCATGAAGAAAGACATCACAGATCAAGAGGGTTTGTGAAGACATAAAGAAGTCTTTTGAAGAGACCAGGAAGATTTGTCTAGAAATTCTAGATGTTTTGATGTATAAAAGAAATCCAAAAGGAAAGATCAAGATTGATTAATCTTTTCTTCCTTTGTCCAAATGTACTCGAATAGACTCGAATGGTGTGTTTTTTCTGCTTTCTGTTTAATGTACTGGTTCTTAACGACTTGCAAATTTTATAAAATTAGACCTATCATTAATAGGTCATAGTTTAAATTGTCACAAATCGGTGTTACTGATTGCATCTATCTATCTTCAAAATATGCTTGAAAATCGTTGATACACCAAATGTGGAGTCTTATAAATGTTGCATGGTATTGACTATAATAAACAATTAAGAACCAACAAATTAGGGTTGCAATTTAAAAACCTCCAATTGACAAAAATAAATGGAACTGTCACTGGTTATATATATATATATAGGTGGCTGGAAGATTTGCCCAGAAATTCTATAAGTTTTGATGTATATAAGGAATGCAACAGAAAAGATTAATCTTAATCTTTCTTGTCCAAAGCTACTCGACCCGCTAGATTTATTGGTTTGCTTCCTCATCTGTTGTTGATTAAGCCCTTTCCGCCTGTCAAAAAAAACATCATTATGCGGGTCCCCAGAAGCTTGGAGGTGTTTGCGGTGATAGAAACAACTACCTACAAAGTAATCAATGATGAAGTTGATATCATCTTTGATGGCAAAGTAACGGCAGTAGGAGTAGTAGAATTCTGGGCAGAGGAGTTGACAGAAAGATATGACGCGAAGCCGCCGGAGAACGGCGCCACCGAGTTTCAGGCGGGAGAGACCAAAGGACAGGATGGAGTAAGCACAGAAGACACGTCAGCAACTGCTCAATTCCAAACATTACAAAAAAGCCAACCAATGGAGCACTCAAGAATTAGTGCGGCCCACGAGGAGAAGACAGGGCCAATAGTGGGAAACAGAATTTGGGTGGATAATGATGAAAGGACTGGTGAATTAATGGGTTATATAGGGAGATGTGAAAGTGGGGGCGCATGTGGAAAAAAGAAGTCACTAATGTTGATTAAAGTGATGGGCACGAGAAATAACGGAAGTTGGGAAGGCATTGGTATATTAAAACAAGTGTGGGATTTTTTCACATTATTAAATTGGGTAGGTAATTCCCAAGAAGTTGCTTCGTCTCTGGTTTTGTTAACCAAACAACATGGAAATGTAATCAGTGGGCTCGACGATAGTAGGCCTAGACCCCCTGTGAACAGGCCATTTGCATTAAATAGGGGGGAGCGACCCGAGACCCTGCTAAGCCCAACAGCCGGCCCTTCCCATTCGCCTCCCACTTCAACATTTTCCTCAAGCTCTTCGGGTGATTCTTCTCCATCCCAAGATGAGGAGGTCTCCTCGGCCACAGGGATTGGCTTAATCTGTAGCCCAAACCAAGGGCGCCCCACCCCGGTTGACGGTAAATCGATTCCAGCTTTCAATCTGCAGGTGGTTCTTTCCCCAGTGGACAATAACAAGAAGAACAACAAGTGCCCCAGGCCTCGGAGGAAGAAACAAAAGAAATCCGTCCCAAGAATATCCGCCGAAGCAAGAGAGTGCTTTAAATACGGACAAAGGTTGCGGATTCATTTCCCGTACCCAAAGAGATCACTAGCAAACATTGATAGGATCCTGAGGAACAGCGGGAACAGAAATTAGCCTCGTTCGCTAAATTATACGACGACATTGGTGGTGCAAGTCTGGGTTGGATGGATATGGAAATGAGCCCAAAGTCCAGGTTCTTCGCTGTTCGCAACAGCATAAAGGATTGCTGTGAAGTTGGCTGCTCTTCTATGGGCAAAAACTATCGTTTCAACTTGTTTGTTTTGTTTTTTTTCTATGTTGGTCATGTGACTGCTATAGTCCCCTTGGCTAGGACTTCTCCTAAGCTGATTAGACCATGCCTGGTCATATTTTGCTACCTATGTAGCCCCCTGATCAAAAAAAAAAAAAACATCATTATTCAGAATGACCGATCGGAAACTTAATAATATTCACATATTCATAAACTGACTCAGACATTTTTGTTTTGTTTTGTTAAGTTAAATAATATTCTGCTTTGCTCCTTGCATCTTTTCCGTTACCTCTTCCTTCTTTGGTATCGTGACAGCTAGCTCACAGCAAACTTGGTTCCAGCAAAAGTGCCACACCATCCGCCCGACTGTTGAGAAGGGGGAAGTAGCTCTATACACGTGTTGGTTCGATCGTACTCCGCTTGTAATTAAGAGGAGTAATTAACAGCAGGAATGTGAACCCCGGCCACGCCAAGGGACGATAGATTGATATGGGAAGCCGGGACTAATGGTGTGATTATTCAGTAAAAAAATTCTACCAGGAAGTCATGAGAGAACCAAGCTGTAAATCTAGATATATATCAATTTCTGCGTGCAGGTTGTTGTACGAGCTGGTGTTGTCCGTATTAAGTCTGGACAAATCAACAAGCCAGAAGCCCTTGGTATATCTGTTAAGTTAAAGTCAAAGGCATGTCTCCCTATTCTCTCTAGATAATGAATGGCTGGCTCCTGACTGAATCAGTCCGTGACGGTTCTGCTGATATTTTGTTTCACTCTGCAGGGTTATGCACTTCTGTGTGTTGGTTTTCCAGCTCCGGATATGGAAGTTGAAACCCAAGATGAGGACGAGGTGAGTAGAGTCTCTACTCAACTAAATTTATCTTATGTGTATGTGAGGTCCCAGTCATATCTTTCGTCCTACCTTACCTACTATATATGATATTCTATGTATGGTTCCTGTTTTTTTACCTACTTTTGCTTGTATGCCTTTTTTTTTATAATTGGCTGGAGAGACAGCTAATAAGGCAATACTGTGGTTCATACGAACCTTTCTCGTCAAAAGGGTACATTTCAAAAGAACTAGGAACGACAACAAGGTAAACAAAGTGAAAGAGAACAAGACTATAGGGTTCTTCTTATCCCCGTGCAACCGATTGAAGGTTTTGTAAGCCACTCATTCCTAGTGACTGTATCTCTTGAAAACAGCCCTCGGCCAAGGGTACTTTTGGGGTTCACCAAGCTTAGAGATGTGGAAACCATTTGCTTGAGGAGTCTCAAAAGATAGGACTGTGATTCCAGCATGATTTTGTCTTGGGGCATAAGTTTGCCCAGTTTTCTGGTTCCGTAAGTACCTGATCGTCGGGATTCTGACAAGGGGCGTGGACGGGATGAACATAGTCCAAGTTGGTAATTGTAACGCCCCGGTTTACCACCACCATTATACTTAGCCATTTTTTTTGGGTTTCTTTAAGACATACCATAACTGAAGTAACATTATAAACGCTAGCTTATATTATACATGCGTCAGTTTACAAAAGGTCCCCTAATACTACCACCGGGGGTTACCGCCACACTTACTAAAAGCTAGTAAGTGTAAGGCTACATACCACCACCACCTCTTCGTCAGCTTATCTTACATTGCTACTCTATTACCAAAAGGGTGACACAACCAACCCGTCACTTACACCTTAGTACCAAAAGGCCCCTTCCAGCCAACTGCTAAGTTAGCTCCTACTCCTATTTTACACCAAAAGTAAGGGGTATCAAAAGGCTATTACATAGCTAGTATCTAACAAGGGACCACTTCCATATACTCGTAAACAGTGGAAACTTCATGAGTGATGGACTGACGGCTGCCATTCTCCGGGTGCCTAAAACCTTGTATCTTCTTGTTCCACTCCTCATATACTATCTCGGTGACCCCAAGCTGTATACTTCTACGATAGGTGACAAACATGAAAATATAGAAAGTATCGGTGGACTCGTCCTCAGTGCAGAGAAGGTGACCATCCCAGTTACCCTGAATACACAGAGTTCATATACACAGGAAAATACAAACAAATAAAATCAGTAAAAACTGAGTAACACTACCACACCCCGTAAAAACTTATTTTCTCTTTAAAAACCTTTGTTGCAAGTAAATAATAACAATCATCAGGCATAGCAAATCAGAAGAGATCACACACCATTTACCTGTACCAAAATTATCAAGAGATAATTAATATCATATACAAGATATTTCCAAATGAAGTCCACCACCACCACCACCCACCCTATGTCCTTAAGTGTGCACACCCCCCTATTGAAAACTTCTGCCCAATAGGAGTAGATCATAGTGGCAGCTCCACTTCACTAGTAGGAGCTTATATTGTTGCCGGAACGTCGGCTTGGCCTTAAAGGCTCTCACAAGAGGCATAGCCTTAGGATAACCATGATATCAACATCACACAATACTTTCCACCACCACCACAAGGGTTATCCTTAAACACATTCACAAACCATGAGTAAGATATCATAAACAAGCTTAACACAAGCAATACAAGTAGTAGTTCACACATCAAGCTCACCCACTTGTAAAATCACCTTAATAACATCATATTAACACAATTCAAGCTTCAATAAACCAGAGAATCAAACAATCTCCAAGAAACCACCTTAAAAAGCTTAAAATCTTATTTTTGACCAAAATCACTATTCACCAACTTAAATATCTTCCCAAAGGAGTCTCGGCCTAAAATTTAAGCCATGCTCTTATCTCCACAACACAAGTATCTCCACAAAATTTCAGCTCAAGATCAATCCGGAAACTCATTCAACCACTCAGAAATGCTTAAAGCACAATTTCTCATTTTTAGCTTCCTTACCATGTCTAACCGACTTAAATAACCCCATTCGACTTTATTTTTCAACCATAACCATATATTCACTATTCATGACTACCTTCAAAATTTCAGCTCAAACCCATGTCGGAAACCCATCTAAACAATTCCTAAAGCTTAAAACTCATTTTCCCCATTTTTAAAGTTCCTTAGAGTTTCCCTACTTCCCAACCTTATTTCGACTTGATTTTCTAGGATAATCACTGACTATTCATCCCTAGTTTACTGTAGAAATTTTAAGAAAATAAGAGATTGGATTCGTAGGTAACCAAATATAATGACTTAAGAAAGAAAATAAGCTTTTAAAGGTGAAAGCGATGTGCATAGATGTTACCTGTCCTCCCCTAGCCATTTTGGTGTTCTTCTACCTTGATTATATGTTGCTTGAGCTCAAAATCTTCACCAACCAAGTCACCCACCTTGGAGTTTGGCTTCCACTCCTTAAACTTGCCTTTTTCCTTGATTTTAGCTTAATTACTACCTTAGATTTGTGTTTCTAATGGAGGAGTGTTGTTGCCTAAGCTCCAATGGTGTTTTATAGCTTAGGAGAAGCAAGGTAGATGAAGAAGAATGGCCACCTTGCTCACCTACCATGGCCGACCTCCACCCCCCCCCCCCCCATTTTATACTAAAATTTCATCCTTATCTTTAAATTTGTAATCATTAGTTCTATAATTGTCCTTAACCATTGATTGGTGCCAAGTGTCCAAAACCAATCCTAACCATCTATATGTAACCGCCCTTTAATGGTTAAGGAGGGAGCAAGTTGCCTTGATCATCATTACAAATAGTAAGGAGGTGTGAATAGTGGTGAATAGTAACCGAGATATTTTTCTCCTCCTTCCTTGATATTTTCGGCCACCACCTTAGGCCATGTTTGGCTTGAGCTTTTCATGGGTATTAAGACTATATATGTAGGTATGTTAATACTAGTATGGGTTATCAAGTTTCAGGAATTCCCTCGGGTCACTTCTGAGCTCTTCCGAGGCCTCGTTTGCCCAGAACCACTAAATACTGAAAAATGTAACTAAATTGTCTTATATTAAAAGAAGAAAGATGTGATTGTTTCTTACCTCAAAACACTCTCAAAAGTATCTAACAAACCTTCTAAGGTTGATAACCACTCTCAGTTCCTGAGGAATTTAGTAATTTTCAGGAATTTCAGGATTCCTGTGAAACTAAGGTTTACCGGGTGATTTCCGGGAACTTGGGTTTCTAATGTTCACCAAGCACTTCCAACTAATTATAACCTTCTCCATCTTTAGAAATTAGGGTTTCCTAAGGTTTACAGTTAAGTAAGGCCCAAATCACAGTTTAGAAATTTGGGGTATTACATCAATCTTGTTCCGGTTTCTTGTTTCTTGATCAGTTAAGTGGAACAGCTTGCGTTCTTCAATCAATTCATCAGAAGTCAACCTTGGATGTATTTTGAAACCTGATAGAATCGGAATTCCATAAGACTATACAAAACACCCCAATAATCGTCCGAGGATTTCCAATTGAATTTGAGTTTTCCTTTGATCCCCGTATTCCTCGTCGATCATCTAGTGGCTGCATTCGGTGTGCTTGTAGTATTCCTACTATGATTGACTTTTGCTTGTATGCTTGCTTATAATCATAAGCTTATATTAGTGGATTCATTTGCTCAGGTCAGAAGTCAAGGCATATGCCCCCTTTCTTGGCTTTCTATGACGAATTTTAGAAAAAAGATTTGATCAAAGTATTTGGAACTGTTTCAAGTGTATTGGCTATTTTGCTCGTGGACTAGTTGTAAGTTCTAAGACTCACTCTATTGAGGGATGATGAATTTGAACTGATAGCTAATTATATTTATGATTAAGAGGTTTTGACTTGTTGGTGCGTATTGATAGATATATTTATTTATACGACCCCAAACGTAGAGTATGAAATGTTGGTTGTTAGCAGGAAAGAGATGACTATGCATTGGAAGTAGCCATGGGCGATGAGTAGAGGCAGGAGGCATGTACGTAGTGGACCTGTGGCTGTGTTTTAGAAATGGCATGACTGGCTATAGAGTGTAACATTGAAGCTCTCATCCGTGTAAAGTGGGTTTATTATTGAAACCTTCCAATCACCTCTCTAATATTAGGGCCCTAGCCTAGATTCCTGATATGTTCTCAACTGAATGGCTTTGTCATTGACAACAGCGTCCAGGGAAATGAAATGATGCTGAGATTGTTGTATGTAGCAATTCCTGTTTTTGATCAATGAATCAGGAAGTTTTTGATTAATTAATGTGACCGTAAATCTATGTTTTTTTTATAATTTACTACTAGGCAGTTATGGGCAGAGTACGCACCACATGCGGTGCACTTGCCAAATACAGGGAACAACCTGAACAAAAAATGATAGCTAGAACAACAAAATATTGATAGCGACAAGAGATTACAGCGAGAGAAACGACGACAAGGAGTGGCAAGTATTTGGATCACCGTTACAAATGCAACCATTCCCAGACAATTCACTTGATGCAGGAGACTGTTGTGGCCCAATCGGTCTCTAATTCTTCAAAAGAAAATCAGATCTTGAGGTGAGAGCCGCACAGAGGTTTAAAGATTTTTGATAGAGGGGACATCGAAATTGAGCAAAGGAGGTTTATTCCAGGTGTTGGAATCTGAGCACGGCTGATTTGGTTTGGTGTCAAGGAGATGCATCAGGTTTGAGGCATGAATATTTGCTTCCCGTCCACCATCCCAATTTACTATCAGCTGAATTCTTTTGCTCTGATATTCCTCTTACGTTTTGAAGTGCAGCTTTTTTCGACATGGCCTTGAAATCATGGACTTCTATGCAGGGTTTTCTCAATGTTTTTAAGTGAAAGATTGGGATTGGGAAACGACACTCCTAGTCTTTTACCATATTCCAGGCAGCACAGTGGATTTTTGTATTTTTGTACTACTTTAGACTGGGTATGGGCATGATGGCTTTGGGTTGGGATTGGGATTAGACTTCCATCTTGAGGAGATGTTTAATCTAGGCTTAGTAAGACTTCAAGTTGGATTCCCAGGAGCGAATGAGATTGTGGGGATAAAGAGCTAGGGACAGCATCTGGTGTCATGGGGCTACTAGTATCGGATAGATGCGTTGATAGGACATCAGGTTCTACCAAGAGAATAGAAGGGGGTGATGGCTGGGGGTGAGATGATATGTTTAGTATAAGAAATGATATGGTTAAAGATTATTTTAATTCTCCAAGGGGCTGCCAGCTGATCCGCCCATGGATTATCCTGCCTGTATATGTACATACTAGAATAGAAGTGGGTTGACCTTATTATATCCATATTAGGCCCGTTAATGAAATGAGTGCACGCAGTCCATATGTTCATTAATTATCAAGCCCTTGTGCAACTAGTATATATATATATACACATTTCATACCCTAATGAATAGATTACAACAGATTTTACATCAATACGTCTAACTCTATTATAGTACCAGAACTTAATTTCTGGATCCTTTTCTCCTAACTTCTCTTTTCCTTCTCGTTGTGTTTTGGATCAACCTTGAGTGGATCTCCAAGCTCCAAAAGGACTGCCACCTTCAGATAGAAACAGATATGGAGCGGGTTAACAAGCACACCTAGTTCATTCTCTTAACAACCACATACCTGGTCAAGTTGAAGGACGACTATAGATATGGAAAGGTATGATGCTGCCCTTCTAAAAGAAAATGATCTTGTAGGAGGAAGCTATACATGTCCTTCTGAGTGTATGAATGACCAATCAAACCGAGATTTGCTCGCTGGATCCAACAAGATCGACTAGTAATAACAATTATATTCCCATCTTTAAGTGAGTCTATAGACACTAAAATTGTGTTTTCACAAGTTAGCAATAAAGTAATCCTTAGATTTGGGATTCGTACCGCTTTATCCTAAGAATTATTTTGTTGTACGGGGATGTTGAATCACGAAGTAATCACTTATGCTTTGAGTAAGTTATCAACAGATTATTTGGAAGTACATGAGATCTTCATTGAAAATAGAATGCATCCCATGAGAATAAAGTTAAAAGCTTCACACGCACATTGATCAGAAGTGATCCAAGTTTAGGTTGAGATTGTATAGCTCAAAAAGGGGATTGAAGGATATTGATTGAGATTGAATATGTGGATTTGGTAAATTATATCTTGTATGTGTTAGAATGATATGGATTAAAGGAGACAAACTAGATCTTTTTTTTATAAGTGGCTGAAAAAAGTAGAGGGACTCTTAATGTTTCCTATTTGGTGTACACTTTAAAAGTGGCATGTGGAGTAAAACCACAACAGATGATTTTGGTAGCCAGATGGAAAGAGAAATGTTATTAAATTGGGATTGAGTGTTTACCTTGTTGAGGTAGAAGTTTAAGGTTAAGAGAACCATGTGTTTAAAAAAACCCTTGTTATGTTTGATGTACTAACTACATGTGCCGGAAAGAATAATTATAGAATGAGGCTGATACGATATTGAAAGAAATTCTCTAATTATGTTTAGTCGGAACTTAGACTCAGAGACTATATGTGCCAAGTCTAAGATCAATTTTTTTTCACCATGTAATAGTTGGATAATGAGATATATCTGTTTAGATATTAGAGGATATATCGGAGGCATGTGATTCAGATGGTAAAGATACTAACGAATTGTACAAATAATTTATAAATCTTTGAATGTGCCTAAAGATCTAATACAATCAACCAAGAAAATCTAAGGGAAATATTGAGGTCTTGATGATCATTGTGAATGTGATTGGTTATAAATAAGCAAAACTCATAATAACCCTAGTATAAAGACTATGGAAATTAAGTTATAGATTTATTATCTTTGGTACATTAACTGAATACATAAGCGGTGAATATATAAGAGTGATGATATGTTTGATCATGATGAATGTGTTTATATAATGTTGAGAATGATCTTGAATATCGCTGAATGTGAATTAACTGTAAATTGAGATAGCCTTTGGATACTGAATCATAGAATCAAAAAGTTAAAGTCCAAGTGACATTTAAAGAAAGAAAATAAAAAAATATGAATTATGGTTGATTGATAAATAATTATGGTTACAACTGCCTATGAAATGTCAACTAGGTTATGGACTCAAGTGAAACTTCAAGGTATTTGCAAGATATAATACTTTATAAGGTTCATACCTATTCTTTGTACACCTTGTAACATTAATTTATTCTTACCTATTCTACCAATGTATTAACATTCCTATTTTTTCTTTATAACCTTTAATTTCTCAAAGATATTGCATTATTTCAATACATGAGGATCTAAATGACCTTTGAGAATGTAAATGATTTACAGCCTTGATGACCTTTGATAGACAAACTCATTTGCAAACATCTAAAGATCTTAAGGATCTTGGAATGTATGTAGTTGACGATATAACATAGCCCAAATGTTTTGAAGGGTATGAATTTATTGTGACCACTAGAGATATGAGTGATCCTAGTTTATTGACGCCTTTGATGGTCTTATTGATGGGGGCAGACCCGACAAACCAAGGTGTAAGGCCACTAAATCTTGAAAAGTACATATGCACTATATGTTAATGAATTATATTTAACTCTTGGAGATGAATTTATTATGTGAGCTTATACATTCTTGTCGTACTCATAGGTATGTCCGCGTACCCCTTTTAAGTAGGTAGAACAGTTTCACGTTCTGGTTTACGTACATTGTACTTATGTATATTGTACTCATTGTACATGGTTATGTGTGTTATTGATGATATGAAAAGTGTTTGTGATCATGATGGCGTGTTTTCATGTTTATATTGGATATGCATATGTTTCAATTCAAAGAGTTTTTTTGTTCTGTTGAACAACATAAGGAAATCGTTTAACTTCCCTGGACTAGCTACTAACATTACTAATCTCGGACCATCCATTCCTACCATATATTATATTATTCCTAACTCGAAATTTCGTGGGTGTTTCACCCATCCATTTCATGAATCGGGGTTTAGATTTGGGGTGAACTCAAGGTGAAATGTTAGTCCCATTCTACCTCATTTAACCCCTTTATTGTTACCAAACACGATAAATAAAAAAAATCACCTGAAATAACCTCAATGTGAACCCGCATGAGGATAAATGAGATAGATATATGTGACAAATTAAATTATATTCAACAGTTTACGTTGTTAAACAAGGGGTATTGAGGTAAATCTTATAAAATCCCCTTAATTTTTTTATTAACCTCGCTCTCCCGAAAGATAAACTGTGTTGAATCATGGTGAAACATTAACCATGTCAAAACACATATAACCCTTAATTTTCATTTCACGCCATTAATTGGTGTTTAAAGAGGATGATGTGTAGTTTGTTTAAACTAGGGTTAAAATTTGTTGTTTTTTTTTCTATCCCTCGTACTAATGTTGATATTTGGATTTGGGTCAAATAAGTTAAATGGGGTGATGTCAAATGAGGTTAACTAGAGTATAAGTTTATGTTGTGTTTGAATTGTGGTTGAATGATGTGAAGTTGAACCGGTTAAATGGGGTGAGGTTAAATTGAGTTATGTTGGATGGTGATTTATAATAGGGTTTGGTTAATTTAAATGGGGTGAACTACGGTGACTTGTTCTTCAAATCTTATTGAAACTTTTGGTTCCGTTCTTAGAGGAGATTCATAGAGTAGATGGAAGATGAATTATAAAACGTGGGACCCTTCATTTAAATCAAGACCATCCATTTACAAATTGTGGGACCCTTCACTTAAATCAAGACCATCCATATTTTATCTTCAAGGGAAATTAAGCCAAACGCTGAGACCAACATTTTGAAACTCATCACAATATTCATCTACATGCTTTAATCTCCCCTGAGAACAAAACATTTCTAATCATGTTTGCTCCTAAATCGATGCTCCTAAATCGAGAGTTACTAAATATAGGGTAAACCAGGGTGAATCAGTATGAAATGTTAACCCATTTAACCTACTATTTTTTGTTCCCAATCACCTAGATTAATAGAATTTGTAAAAAAAAAAAGGAAAAAAAAAGAACACCGACAAACTAAATACCCCACCCACCGACAATTCCACCATCTTTTTTTCTTCAAGAATTCTGCCATCGCTGCTTTTGTCTCGTCGCCGTCTTGCTCCGGTGGGATTCCAGCTCTTTTCTCTGTTTTAATCGAATCACTATCTCGCACTACTGCACGTCTTTTCCGTTATCCCTTTTTATTTGCCCTTCTTGGGCCGGTGATTAGTGGTAGCGGTGGCAATTCAGGTTGATGGGTCGGGTTGAAGCTCACCTATATCTAACCCGATTAAAATTGTATTGACTTATACCCGACTCAAAAATAATCGGGTTACAAATTTTTAACCCATACCGAACCCATATAAAATCATTGAACCCAAACCCGACCCGTTTAACCCGTTTAAACACAAATACTTTTGTTTTTCTACAGAATGATCAGTCATCCATAAAAGCGTGCACATGACGGTCATTTATTTCGAATCATTGTGTACTGTTTTTCCAAATGTCAACATTTTGTTAAATGGTTAATAATCTTAAACCATAGTCGTTATTTGTGTGAATGAAATAGTATGAACGGTGGAGTTTACGCGACTAATGATTAGTATTTAGTTTTTCAAACAAAGAGTGAATGGTGGATATATATATATATATGGCCTAGAGAATGTATCTGGATTTATAAAATAATTATTTGTGTGGGCCGAAAGAAGTGATAGTATTTTTGTTTGCTATTATACTAACATATCCAAGTAAAATATATACATATTTACTTATTTATTTATTTTAAAATAAAATAAGTAAATGGGTCGGGTTGAATTCAGGTTATGACCCTTAACCCATACCATATATTTAATAGATAACTCATACCCGACCCAAAAATTAAACGGGTCAATAATCTTAACCCATACCCATTGCCACCCCTAATTAGTGGTAAGCTTGAGTTTTTTCATGTTTCGAATTTGATGGATGAAGTAAAATTGTGAACGATTCGATTATAATTTGAAATGTGTTATACTCACGCTCTGCTATTGCTGTGATTTGGACTGCATACACTGCTAGTACTGAGATTTGGGCTCCACCGCTACCGATGATGTTTTGTTGCCCTACTCGCGACTGCTCTGCAGTTATCCCCTTTGATGACTGTTTTGGGTTTATTTAATGTATCTGAGATTCTGTCCTTCAGTGTTTCTTTGCTCCTTTAACCCGTATCCGCCCCTCTCCCGGATAGGCCATGTACATTCAGGTTAAGCACGTCAAGACTACGTACTTCATTCAATGTGAACCCACAGAGGCAATTAGGGAAGTTAAGGAGAAGTTAAGCGTTATTACTGACCACCCAGTTGAAGATCAAAGGCTGATTTTGGTTGTAAATAATGAGGTTTTGGAGGATTCTAAGATCTTGGCCGATCAGAAGGTATCAATAAATCAATTTAATTCTATGTTTAAAACACTTCACGGTTTTCCCCTTTCTGTGTTTTCTTTTTGGCGAGTTCTGAAGATTCCCCTCATTCTACAGGTGGAAAATGATGTTGTGGTGGCATTAACATTGAGACAAGGTCAATTCTCTCTCTTTTTTCTTTTGCTTGGTTTATGATGACTGATAATTCATCTAGACTAATCCTCCCAATGCTAAGGCATTCTTCTTCTGTGCTGCTGTGACCGATACCCTTGGTGCTTTGTTGAGTTCAGTTACTACTACGTTTGATACAGGAACACCCATGTGATGCTGGATTATAGAAAATTATCCAGATTCCTTGTACTTAACAATCTGTGTTTTGCTGCCTAGTTAACTCATTTTTGAAAAAGGGTAGACTAGGGCTCTCACTTATATTCGACCATGTAAGAGAGGTAGCCCATGACTTATGATCAAGCTGTAAAAGACCCTAGATGGAGAAGGGAAATGAGAGAAGAGTTTCAGGCTTTAGACAGAAACAAAACTTGGGTTTTAGCTGATTTACCTTTGGGCAAAAGAGTTGTTAAGTGTAAACGGGTGTACAAATACAAGTATAAGGTTGATGGAACTCTGGAAAGATGTAAGACCAGATTAGTTGCAAAAGGTTTCACTCAAAAACACGGGATAAATTACCAAGAAACTTTTTCACTAATCGTTAAGTTTACCACTGTCAAGGCTTTAGTTATCATCTCAGTCAAAAGCGGGTGGAAAATAAGTTAACTTGACGTGAACAATGCCTTTTACATGGTGACCTCTTAGAGGAAGTCTATATGGAATTGCCCGAGGGATACAATAGTGAAAATGTCAATAAGGCATGTCTCCTCAAGACAATTGCACCAAAACCTAAGTGACTTTCTCAAAGATCTGGGTTTTGTACAGTCTCTAAGCGACTATTCTTTGTTCTATAATAAAACGGGAAGTCAAGTGTGTTTTCTGATTGTGTATGTCGATCATATTTTATTGACAGAAGATAATTTAGAGTTAATGACAATGGTCAAACATGAACTGAATGTTAAGTTTCAGATCAAGGATTTAGGAACTCTAAGCCTTTTTCTTGGTATGAAATTTTTACACACATCTCATGGAATTATACTTACATAGAGGGGTTATGCAGAAGACCTTGTTAAGGAATTTGATTGTCAAGATAAGAAAACTACAGTAGGGCCTCTAGAATTAAATTGCAAACTTCATAAAAATCATGGGGAACCACTTAATAATACTTATGTTTATAGAAGACTTGTTAGGAAGATTAGCTTCTTGGCCCACAATAGACCTGATATATGCTTCTCTATTCAAGTTCTGAGTTAATTTCTGGAAACCCACTGTTTTACATTACAATGCAGTGTTACGCTCATTAAGATATATTAGAGGGACCTTGGGCTATGGTTTGTTATTTAACAAAAGGAAGGAATTTAACCTTATTGCCTATTGTGATGCAGATTTGGCTAGCTGTCCTAACACTAGGAGATCCATCAACGGGTTTTTTATGTAGCTAGAAGGGAGCCCACTTTTTGGGAAGTCCAAGAAGCGAACTATCGTTGCTTTGTCTTCTACGGAATCGGAGTACCGCTTCATGAGACAAGTTACAACTGAAATTAGTTGGGTTACTAGACTTCTAGCAGACCTAGGTGTTGAAGGCATTGAGCCTGTTCCCATCAGATCCGACAGTCAGTCAGCTATATATAGCTAGGAACTCAGTCCTGCACGAAAGGACCAAGCACATAGAGCTGGACGTTCACAATGTTTTAACTAAGACCTTGCCTGGGAAGGACTACCCTTCAGTGGTGCAGCGGCTGGGAGTCATTGGAGCAGACTGAAGTTTTTTCTCCTTCTTCAAAACATGTACTTTATGCATGTTTTGAGGGGTCTGTTAAGATTATAAAATAAGTATATATAACTTTTGTCTAGTTAGTTAGGTTTTAGTCAGTTATTGGCATATTGTTAGCTAATTGGTATTAGTGAAACACTTCCCTCTGTTGTTATATGGTTGCAATACTTAAGTATGCTACACCCGATTGGTGAGGTTGTGGATTGAGTCGGTATGTTTCGTTTCTGTTTGTCAATACAGAGAAAGAGTGTTCCAGTTCTCCTCTTCTTCATTCTTGCTCATTATTTCAAGATTTAGTATTGGCAGAATCGTTTTAGTTTGAACTTAGATTCAGAAGGCTATATGTGCCAAGTCTAAGATAAATTTTGTTTTCACCATGTAATAGTTGGCTAATCAGATATATCTGTTTAGATATTATTAGATAGGTCGGAGGTATGTGATTCAGATGGTAAAGATACTGAGGAATTGTACAAATAATTTATAAAACTTTGAATGTGCCTAAAGACCTAATACAATCAACCAAGAAAATCTAAGGAAAATAGTGAGGTCTTGATGATCTTTGTGAATGTGATTGGCTATAAATAACCAAAACTCTTAATAACCCTAGTATACAGACTATGGAAATTAAATTATAGATTTATAATCTTTGGTACATTAACTAAATACATTAGAGTGATGATCTGTATGATCATGATGAATGCCTATATGATGTTAAGAATGATCTTGAAGATCTCTGAATGTGAATTAAGTGTAAATTGAGCTATCGCCTTGATGAGATAACTAATGAGACTCTTAAATCTCATAAAGAATGATAAAGATGCCTTGGAGGCTTAATTAATATCATCACAAGCTTGTATATCACTTAAGAATGATATCTTCTGCTTGAGCTCATTGATGTGAATGATATCGCTTATGAGGTTCAATAGATGAGCCAATATAAATTGTTTACAATTTTATGTTGAAATTTTTAACCCCATTCATTTCATGAATCAGGTTAAAATTTGAGGTGAACTCAAGGTGAAATGTTAGTCCCCTTCTACCTCATTTAACCCCCCCCCCCCCCCCCCCCCCGTGTTACCATACATGAGGTTAAATAAGATAGAAAGACGTGACAAGTTAAATGATATTTAAATAGTTTATGTGGTTAAACAAGGTGTATTGGGGTAAATCTAGTAAAATCCCCTTAATTATTTTTTATTATCCTTGCTTATCTGCCGAAAGATAAACTGTGTTGAATCATGGTGAAACATTAACCCTGTTAAAATACATATAACCCTCATTTTTCATTGCACACCATTAATTGGTGTTTAAAAAGGATGATGTGTAGTGGGTTTAAATTGAGGTTAAAATGAGTTAAATGAGGTGAATCGAAGTTAACACTTCACCCTGATTCAACCGGGTTACCCGAGTTCACACAATTTTTATTGACTCATATATCAAGGGCACATATAATTCATGAACGTTACAACAAAATCTTAAATAGTACATCTTGAATCACCTAGTTTAACCTTGTAAATTAGTTAAACATGATTTTCATAGTGTGTTTGGATTGAAGTGAAATAATGTTAATAAAAGGTGAACATGTGGTTGGGAACAAAAAATAGTAGGTTAAATGGGTTAACATTTATACCGATTCACCCTGGTGTACCCTATATTTATTAACTCTCGATTCAAGAGCAAACAAGATTAGTAAGGTTCCATTCTGAGAGGAGGATAAAGCATGTAGATGGAGATTGTGATAAGTTTCAAAATGCTGGTCTAAGTAACCTTTGGCTTAATCTCCCTTGGAGAAAATATGGATGGTCTTGATTTAAGTGAAGGGTCCCACAATTTGTAAATGGATGATCTTGATTTAAATAGATGGTCCCACATTTTATAATTCATCTTCATCTACTCTATGAATCTCCTCTACGGGACCTAGAAGTTTCCACAAGATTTGAACAGGTCACCATAGTTCACCCCATTTAACCTCGTAAATTAGCAAAACCGGGTTATAAATCATCATCAAACATAACTTAGTTTAACCTCACCCCATTTAACCGGTTCAACTTCACATCATTTAGCCACAATCCAAACACAACATAAACTTATACTCTAATTAACCTCATTTGACATCACCCCATAAAACTTATTTGACCCAAATCCAACCATCAACATTAGTATTTAGCATAGGGATAAAAGAAAGACAACAAATTGTTAAACAAGAAAGAGAACAAAATTTGTAAAGAAAAAAAAAATCTTGACAAAACTGAATACCCCACCCCATCCACCGACGATTCCACCATCTTTTTTTCTTCAAGAATTCTGCCATCGCTGCTTTTGTCTCGTCGCCGTCTTGTTCCGGTGGGATTCCGGCTCTTTTCTCCGTTTTAATCGAATCACTATCTCGCACCACTGCACGTCTTTGCCGTTATCCCTCTTTATTTGCCCTTGCCGGGCTGGTGATTAGTGGTAAGCTTGAGTTTTTTCATGTTTCGACTTTGATGGATGAAGTAAAATTGCGAACGATTCGATTATAATTTGCTGAAATGTGTTCTACTCACGCTCTGCTATTGCTGTGATTTGAACTGCGTACACTGCTAGTACTGAGATTTGGGCTCCACCGCTACCGATGATGTTTTGTTGCCCTACTCGCGACTGCTCTGCAATTATCCCCTTTGATGACTGTTTTGGGTTTATTTAATGTATCTTTGATTCTTTCCTTCGGTATTTCTTTGCTCCTTTAACCCATATCCGCCCCTCTCCCCGATAGGCCATGTACATTCGGGTTAAGCGCGTCAAGACAACGTACTTCATTCAATGTGAACCCACAGAGGCAATTAGGGAAGTTAAGGAGAAGTTAAGCGTTATTACTGACCACCCAGTTGAAGATCAAAGGCTGATTTTGGTTGAAACTAATGAGGTTCTGGAGGATTCTAAGAGCTTGGCCGATCAGAAGGTATCAATAAATCATTTTAATTCTATGTTTAAAACACTTCACGGTTTTCCCCTTTCCGTGTTTTCTTTTTGGCGAGTTCTGAAGATTCCCCTCATTCTGCAGGTGGAAAATGATGCTGTGGTGGCATTAACATTGAGACAAGGTCTGTTCTCGCTTATTTTTCTTGTGCTTGGTTTATGATGACTGAGAATTCATCTGGACTAATCCTCCCAATGCTAAGGCATTCTTCTTCTGTGCTGCTGTGACCGATACCCTTGGTGCTTTGTTAAGTTCAGTTACTACTACGTTTGATATATTGATGTGATGCTGGATTATAGAAAATTATCCAGATTCCTTGTACTTAACAATCTGTGTTTTGCTGCCTAGTTACTCGTTTTTGAAAAAGGGTACCTACGGCTCTCACTTATATTCGACCATGTAAGGAAGATATTCCTTGCATTCAAGAGTTCCAGATTTGTACTTCTAGTGGCATATCTAGACCTTTTCCCCATGATTTTAGAGATTACAATGATGATTGGGGAATCATAAGTCACAAAGTAAGCTTATCTTGGTTATATATGTTTATGTAGGATTGAATCTAATCTTGGTTTCATTTTATAATTAATTTCCAAGTCTATCTCAAATTATAGCGATACTGGCTATTTAAGTAGTCTAGTTCTCAAAATGATGAGGATTATGTTTCCTAATTTAATAAGATCAGGATTCATATAATCGCTTGCGTTATGACATTATATATACATGGGTTGTTTCCTATTCACGTTCACTTGGTCAGACTTGACAGTTAAAAGAACACAGTTTTCATTTCAACTCAATCCCTTACTATCAGTGTGACATTTGTGATGATAAGTGAAATCTTAGCATTGGGAAATAGCTCGTAATTAATCCCCACCCGAAAGGGACTTGAGGACAGTATGGTCTTCTCACAAATGAACACTATAGAACGAACACTATAGTACCAGTTTGAGTAAGTAGTGGGACTTTTACGACTCCCAGAAATGGCAGTGTGCTGGGGAGGATGGAAGAGCTAGGGGAAGATGCTTGAGGATGAGATTGGGTAACTTGTTGACATGCAATTGCTTATCTGTTCATGTGGTTATAGCTTGTTGATTATTAAGTTCTCGCCGAGTTGGAACCCTGTGAGAACCTTTTGGCAAAGACTAGTAATTGGGTTGTTACCTTTGTAGGATTTTCTCTGCTAACGTTTCATTCTCCACGCAATACAACAGAAACATCATATAACGTTCTCCACAAGTATTGAGGATCTGAGAAGAGTTACTAGATGAGGGGTGAACCAAATCAGACATAATCAAATGCTATCCTGATCCAACAGAATAGCCCCTGCTCGTGGGATAGTACTATATCCACTGATCCTGAGCCTGAGATCTACTTGCAGGGATAGACTTAATAAGATCAGGCTCAACTTTCCCAAATATAAGATCAAGTTTACTAACACCCCAAGAACCATTAGTAGAATGTATTAACTCAGAAACCATTGCAATGGAGTGCTAATCTGTACTAGTTATTGCCTTGATTCTGTGTGGTTTAATGAGTGATTATCTGTATATTGTTAAACCTGCTTTGCTTTTCAGCTTCGGTGGTTATTGATTCATCCAGACGGTATGTTTCAGCTCTGTTTAATTTCTTTCCTTGAAACATGTCATTCTCTATTCAGGTGGTGATGAATTTGAGGAAGTCAATATTATGAAGGCAGATGATTTCTACCAATCTCGTGAAGCAGAAGGGGGGTCAAATCGCTGAAGGCAAAGAGGGAACTTTCTCTTCTTTTTTATTTATGTGAACGGTTGATTATTAAGTCCTGTTATGATGGTTCTACTTTCTTACATGACATGAAAGCTGGAGATACCTTTTTGTAATTGTAACAATTATCCTGCATTTTAGCTGGATAATTATTAGATTCAATTTCTGTTGTTGTCTATGCCCCCTGGATTAGAATTTAGAAATGTCGTTCAGCAAAAATTATGTAATGCAATGCAAGGAACTTGTGTCGAAAAGTGGACCTTAAAATTGGATCCGGAACATGTCAACAATGAGTTTCAATTCATAGATAGAAAGTGTTGAAAGAGTTCCCATTGTAGTTATTTTGCAGAATATTTATCGTGTTCTTGAGCAAAGCACGCAACCTGTTAACCTGCCACTGAGTTCGTTCACAGAGAGCAACATAATACTGCAAACTTTCGTTAGGGTGGAGGATAGGTTTACTTTGAATTTGTTATGGTAAACACGGTACATGGACATCTTGATTCCATTAACATGCTGTCTTTTTAATGGCGGCGAATTACGGTCCTACATATCCTGGCATGCATGGTGCATACATACCCCATAAATTAAGAAACGACTAACGGGACCTTGCTTTCCTAAGATGGCTCGGAAGTCAACAACCAAAGTCATTTAAGAGAACCCTTGAGAACACGCAGTCAGACGCCATGTCATTATCCTATAGTTGGACACATCTATTCCGATACTCCACAACCAGATACTCCTCCAAGTAGAATTCAACTTTAGTTGAGATGATTGACTATGAAGTGTATTTCATACATGTAGACCTGCTTGAGTCTTCACACTTAAAACTGTCGGTCGCAATGATTCCGGCTCCGGCAGCTATCCACCCTGCTTGCTGATTGGTTGGTCCAAATAAAAAGGAGGGAAAGCTGGAAAACTGCCCGTACACTACCGAGAAGCTGTGCGTGCGTATAAACAAGTACTATTCATGATTTATCAGCTACGGGGTCTTATCAACTCATAACCGGCCAATAACATCAGTAATCAATTCATTATCGCCATTAGCAGGCACAGAAGGTGCGGGGTCTACTGCCCCCACAACTGTCGTACAATTATCAGCCCACCATTCGATTTTAATCATTCCCTGTCTTGTCTTCGCTACTGGCAGGCAGTGCGGCTGAGTCGTGCTGTCATTGAAATTACCTCCCCACCAAACATGTCTATATGAGTATATTATATTGGGGCTGAGTGACGTGGACATCATTTTGACCTATCTTCTTGTCAGCTGGCTCCTTCGTCCCGAATGAATGAGTACACGCAACTTTCTAATCTGGTAATAGTATATGGAAAGGATTAATGCCAGCATTAGCGTATAGGCTTTGTTTTTACTTATTAAAAAAAATTAGCATGTCGGTGGCCACAGATTAGCAGGCTAACTAACCGACTGAAATCATTCCCCTCTTCCTTTTTAACCACGGTTACTATTATTTTAGTTCTTTTAGTCATTTTTTTTAGAATGAGATTATCTAAAATCCCTCCGACGACCAATAACCATAATTGGTGACCGAGGGATAATAACCAGCAATTGGTAGTCGTTACCAATAGTCAACGGCCATTAATCATTAACCATTGACGTTGACCGATTATTTATTTCCTTTTCCCCTACACAAACAAATAACGACTAAAATCCAAATAACTTTTTTTTTCATTCTTCTCACTGCTGAAAAAAAAGAATAAACAACACTTAAATTTGGCATATAGAACGTTTATAAAGTGTATTTTATTCGAGCGACACAAATGATTAAACATTTTAAATGACGCTTTTAAAGCGTTCCTTATACTAGCCTTAAAGAACGCTTATTTGCAAAGCGTTCTTTATAATGCGAGAACGATGGGAACATAAAAAACACTTTAGCCTAAGAAGCGTTATTTATGCTGAGACAAAAACAACGCTTATATGTTATAAGCGTTTCTTATGATGGTTGGCGGGAGAGTATAAAGAACGCTTATATGGATAAGCGTTCTTTAAATCTTCCTTTTTTATTATTATTTTTTTCAGAAATCTCTGTTCCACACACAAATACTACATATATCATCAACATCACAGATCAATGCATGTTGTTGTATTTTCAACACATCAGAAGCCATTACAACAAACTGTAACAGAAATTAAATTTACACAGCAAATTAATAAACACATCAGATCCCATGCCAATTGCAACAAATCAGCCAGTATTAGTACCAAAACAGAGATTTGGCAGTATTAGTTCCAAACAGAGAAAATTTAATTACAATTAAAATCCAAACAGATGGAAGCTACTACCCTGTAGAAATTTGATAATGCAACAAACCGCATTTACAGGCAGGGGTGGACCCAATGTAGAGCGTAGTGTGTCAACTGACACACATACTATTTATAAAAAAAGTTAACATTTATTTATATGTTATAACTAATTATGTTTAGTTTGGTAGTTTGACACTCATGTGTTAATAAATATAAGTTAAGTTCAAATATGGTTAATGCATTTTGTTTATTTCATTACAAATATCATCTAATATATGTAAAATAAATTGAGTTCAAGGCTAAAGAATGACTTTAATAATAGTTGTATTTCACTTGGTAAATCACTCTTCATCTATGTATTTTATATTTTGTTTTTTATTTTTTTAGTTTTGTTTTAGTCCTTACATATTTTTTTTATAAGTGGTAGGTTTTGAACCCAAGACCTTTGGTTTAAGGATATCACTCCTCTACTAACCAAGCCACGATTGTACCTTTCTTCCCTCACCTAATATTGTTTATTTTATCTAATCTTGATTTATTACCTTTCCACATTTTTTATCTCTAAGAACAACAAAGACCCTAAAGCTAATTACTTAATTTGTTGGTTAACATTATTTGCTACTTGTCAACCTAAATTTATTCTTCTAGTTTGTTTATGAATGATACTTTACTAACTTTGATTAAAAATAAGATGTTTTTTTTACTGTTTTTAAGAATATAATTAAAATTTATTTTACTATAAACCTTATACTACTAGTATTTATTGTCAATATGATCACAAATTCAATATAACATTATATAAAAACTTATTGTTAATTTCAAAACTCCGAGTTTATAAGTTTGACACACCTAATTTGAAATTCTGGGTCCGCCACTGTTTACAGGTGCAAATGGTTCAGTTCAGACAACTTCAAAAAAGAAAAGATATAGCTACAGCGTGCAACTCATGACTTCGGCTGACAATCATTTATTGCTCTCGTCCAGTAAGTGCACATGTGATCCTTGACAAACTCTAGACCGGCAAGTGAATAAGTAGCTCCTTGTGTTGCAAAGAAGTTAATAAGCTGCACGCAAGAATTATAAAAGCAATTGAGTACACCATTTAAACTTCTACAACCATGCACAAACAGTTAAATTACCAATTCAAACACAAAACTTATAATACGTACTCCAATGTCATTACTGATTTTATCGATTTTGGACACGATGTCATACATGTATCACATCACAAAATATCCACAACTGCTGCTATCCGGTTGCCTGGGACACTATTTTCAATAAAATTATATTATTATATATACACACTAATATACAAAATAAATTAAAGTATGCATGAGTAGTAAATAGAATGTTTTTTTTACCTTTTTCATATACTGTATATTCAAAGGAAAATTCATAGCATTGGCATTGATCATACCATGTCTAAAACCACTGAAATTAATTAAACCAAGCATTTAAGTGACAAGTAATAGAAAAAAGTATAAAATTTTATTTTTGAAATGAAAATATGCACAATTTACTTACTTTGCCAGCAGAATAGAAATGACGATGTTTCTCTTAATTCCATCAATAGGGTCAATCACTATACAGGATGATGAGTAAGTACACACCACTAACAACAACCAATGATTGCTACAAGTTCAAACAACCATAAATCAACTTCAGCTTCGAAATATATATGAGTTAACATAAAACAATAAAGACAAAAGCATAAGGTGGTCAAGCACGCTTACATCTGATGATATGGTATGAGCACAAATCGGCTTTGCCTTTTAACCGCCGCAGTTATGGCATCGCACATATGGCTCTGACACGCAACACCGTCTCTCATAGCTTCCTCAGAAGACATGGTTTGTGGACATAGGAAGGTGACCGCATTTTCCATTTTCTTTGACACCAGCCTCGATAGTAAGGGCCTTTGATGCCAAAGGCATTGAATTAAAATTATACTTAAAACTTACTATTAACTTTGAGAGAGAAAAAATGTGATACTTACAAGCAGTAGGATTGAATCACCGAGACGTTCAGCATATCACCAAGTAGCAGCTTCTTGACATCTCTAATACTGATCAGCAACTCCTGGGTTTCTTTGCTGTGTAACAAAGACGGCGGAACCCTAAGGATGAACTCAATGAAATCATCACCCTTCCCGACTATCGTGTTATATAAGAGCTGCTGACGCTTTCCCAGTGTCTTCACCAAATTTTCGGGAAGAATGAAATCACGTCGAAGTGGACTGATGTAGTGATCATCCTGCTGACCCGATGGTCCCTTTCCTTTCGACGCACTGACTCGCTTACCTTTGTCAGCAATAGGAATAGGGGTCTAAGAAATGACAAGTTAGTATACGTACGTTAGAAAACTATTCCCAAAACTGCATTTATATAAGAAATGACAATTAGTAAACAAATTTAAGTTCTTTTGCTTACCGGACTATCAGATAAATCCACCAGATTGCAAGGCCACGGTACTTGTGAGCCACGTGCTTCAATGACAGTGCTCCAATCATTCCACTCTATCAGTAGTGGAATGTGATCACAGCCTTGACAAACACTATCGATCGTCACACGGACGTACCAGGCCGGAACCCGCTTAAAATGACACAGTGACGCCAAATCAGTTTGTAGAATTGTGCCTACTGCAACCACAAAGGTGCCATGTTCATTGATCTGCAGAAGACGACACTTTTTGGTTCCCTAATAAACCAAAAAAAAAAATTAGATTCATACATTGAAACATGCATACATTGAAAAAATAAATAATGACAAAGCACTAAAATTCACACATACCTGAAGCTTGGCATATGGGAATGGATCAGAAGGTGCAGATACAATGTAAGAAACCGAAACCTGAGACGGTACAGGGGTGGAAGCAGGTGCAGGGGTGGAAGCAGGTGTATGGATGGAAGCAGGTGCAGGGGTGGAAGCGGGTGTAGGGGTGGAAGCGGGTGCAGGGGCGTACACTGATGAGCTAGAAGATTGATGCCCCTGACTCAGCTGTTGCATCAATCTCGCTTCCATTTGTTGCATCCGCTGCTGCAAATCAGATTGGAACTACTGGGTCAACTTTCTTTCGATCTCCCTCATTTCTTCCTCCCTCCCTATCCGCTGGGAGCAGCGAGGAAAAAGATCCCTCTGCGCACTGCGGATCCAAATCCTCGAACTCTCCCAGGGTAATCCTTCTTGCCAAGCGCTTTGTTCAATGGATCATCCTGACTATGAGGCTGTCTAAGAAAAGAATCACCACCCTCTGCAGTCTTGCACATGCAAAAAAGCATGTAAATTATGAATTAGATCAAATAAGTAAAACATACATAAATTGTAAGAAAAATTTATAAACTATTAAATATTACTCAGGACACTCACAATTTTTGCAGCTAAGTCTGCAGTCTCCTTCCGCGGATAATACATTTCGCCGTCCTTCTCTAATTGTCGGACAATCATGTATGCTTGTGCCCGATTCACCTCATCCAGACTCTGAATCGGCTCAACTGTGCCGTCCTCACGCATACGCTTCAGATACCCCTTTTCAATCCAGCCTGGTATACGTC
The DNA here is from genome assembly GCA_023374045.1 of Limonium bicolor. Classification (NCBI taxonomy): domain Eukaryota; kingdom Viridiplantae; phylum Streptophyta; class Magnoliopsida; order Caryophyllales; family Plumbaginaceae; genus Limonium; species Limonium bicolor. The sequence continues at coordinate 262,604,967 of CM041777.1, read as the reverse complement.
CCGCATACCCAGCTCGGCCCATGTAGTGTGGGTTCTGATCTTTCAAGCGATTATGTCGGGATTTTTCCTGAACTGCCTATGGAAAGAATACAATTCATTTTAACTTTATCCTGTTATATTAACAACATAAACTTAAAAGTTAATCTATGAAAACAATTACTTACCCTGAACTCAGGGGTGATATGTGCTTCATAGAATTCCTTCCACTCCTCCTCAGTGATCATGCCAGTGTACAACTCATAGGGAGGCACCTTCTCCGGGTTGTTCGTATTGATCCAACCAGCCACCAGTCTATTTTTGAACGCTCGCATACGCAAAGCAAGCAGTGACAACACTTTATCATATGCTTCATCTGGGATCTGGTACTTCTTCTTCAAGCTCGTCCACATGATGTTCTTTATTTCCGGATCTTGGTTCCTCCAGTTTTTGTTGATACAGCAATAGGTCTTAACCAATCGACCCATGGCGCTGGTAAACTTCTGCTTAGACGCGCCAGTGGGTCTAAGATACCTGTAATATAAACAGTATATATGTTAGTCATACGTAATATATATAGTACTACATATAAATGTATAAATATCAGTATATATATGAAAAAATAAAACAGAATAACATATAGGTGTAACGTATACCTATCCCACGCCAGATCAATCATGCCACTCTCTTTCTTCTCATTTAGACCACGTGACGGTCCTCGTGTCTTTCGTGGAGGGCCCTGAGAGGTCGTAGGAGGGTCCTGAGAGGTCGTAGGAGCATCAACGGCAATGACGATCTGTGTACGCTCCGCTAACTGCATCTCTGCATCTATCTCCATCTCCATATCCTCATCACATTGTAGGAGCATCTCATGATCGTTGTCCATAATCTGCACAATATCATTACATAATATATAGTCAGTGTCATAATGCTATGTCTTCGTAATCTTTTGTAAACCCACGACGAATCAAATGGTCCTTAATTTTCTCAATATCTCTATATATACTTGAAGTCGTTTTTGCAGTCGATGCATGGACACAAAATATATCCGTTATACACTTGAAGAACAAAAGAGAAAAGCTACCGAATTTTTAAATGAACTGTTTTTTATAAACTTGTTCACTACCTAGAAGGTGAGATGAAACGTGATTGGACAGTCCCGACGGGGACTATCCAAGATATACCTCTAGTAGGTATATCTCGGACGGGTGACTATGTTCGAGTATATTTAATAGTGATTCAGTACACTATATAAACAATTAAGAAGTAATTAGAAAAAAATTATAAACTAACCTAGTAGTCTGCTTAGTCCTGATGTGAAAAAGCTAGACTTCAATCAACCAGCCCGTATCAGGTGTGACAATGAAAAGTACTATCAATGCCTGCAGGAGATAGTTTGTACACAACAATAATTACATTACGAATCCAATAATTCAATAGTTTGACAAAATTTTTTGAGAAATCCGACAGAATCCCCCCTAAAAAGGGTTTCACTTACAATAGAGCATGTACAACAAGCAACAGTTTGGTTTGCAAAATTAATCCCAAACACTTAATCCTAATTAATAAACACATTAATCTCAAACAGAGCATGTATGTTCCTGATCGACAGTTTGGTTTTGCAAAATTTCACCATAACTATGTGGCTATATATATTGTATGCCCAAACACATTATATTTTTCGCCTATTAAATACATTAATCTCAAGTCCATTTGGACACCAGCAAGTACCAAAAATCAGCTCAAGGCGACAGTTCAATTGGTTTGCAAAATTAATTAATTAATCCTAAACACTTAATCCTAATTAATAATTAAACACATTAATCCCAACCACAGCATGTTTATATGTTCCTGATCGATCAGTTTGGTTAGCAAATTACCTCCAGCAGAATCAAGAATATAGGCGATAGATGGATCGATGTTACGCCAGTTGGGTTGTAAAATTAATTACTGCGCGCGCAGATGATCAATACGTACGTACTGAGGCGACGGGCGGCATGTATGTGTTCCTGTTCAATTGATCGCAGGTTGTAAAATTAATAAGAGTGAAATTAAGAGCAGAAATATATATGTTCCTGTTCACAGATTTGATGAATTATCGAAACATGAGAGGCGATCGACAGCATGCATGTATATTTGGGTCGATCGATCTATGATCATCAGAGAATGAAGATGCATCCGTGCGCGCGCAAATATCAGGAGAAATTAAGCAACACGTAGCAGGGGTGGAAAGCGGCGGAAAGAGGCGGCACGGACGGCGACGGCAGTGGCGGCGATGGCGCAGTAGCACGTACGTGAGCTCAGTCGAGAGAGAGGTAGCTTGAGGGTTACGTTGTAACAAAGAGCGATAGATTAATTTTTTTGTGAAAGTGGGGTGTTATTCAGGCAACATAAAGAACGCTTCAATTAAGAAGCGTTTTTTACACTGAGAGTAAAAAACATAAAGAACGCTTCCAAACGGAAGCGTTCTTTATACTGAGCGTGCCAAAGACATAAAAAACGCTTTCTATGTGAAGGGTTTTATATGTTTCATATAAAGAACGCTTATTTTCCAAGCGTTTTTGTCTTTGGGCGTGATTCAATAAAGAACGCTTCTTAACTGAAGCGTTTTTTAAAATGTCCAGCCTAACCCATAAATACAACGCCTTACTTTATAATCGTTCTTTAATATGCTAAAAAAACGATTTACAAATATAACCATTTTTAAAAGGGCGTTGTTTATTCTTTTTTTCCAGCAGTGCTATCTCGTAGCGCGCTGCGTAGGACGTCCTTTAGTTTCACGGGTGGTATCCCCGTTCTGTTCACAGGTTCCCACCTATTATGCCCACGAGTGATGTTTCCTCGTTCTGTTCACGGATTGAATCCGTTCTGTCTGTATGCTTTGATTGACTAGTGTCCCACTCTGTTTCTGACTCTGTTCGTTTGACTCTGTTTAGTCCTATCATGGTTGGACTTCTATTTATGTTTTCATTTATTGAAACATGGCTACCTTTCTGCCTTCTCTGATTTGTTAACATTGCTTTAAATGTTTTGAGCATGCAGGTTGATGATGTTAGTCATCTGCTGGGCATAGTTGGATGCTCATTCCCCTACTCTTACTAACATTGCAGATTGATCAGCGAGGATCTCTTTGCTTAGCTTCTGGAGTTAGCTTTTGATTTGTTTAGTCCTTTTGAGATTTCTGCGTTTTGACTCTTGTAGCCTTTGGGCCCCGGATGTTAGCTTCTGCTTTTGGTTACGTTTGAGGATTTGTATTAACATTTGGAATCTTTGACACTTTGTTTATACTTATTATATAAGTATTTTGTTTTGGGCCTTGCTTTGATTAATTGCGTGCATTCGTTAGAGCCTTGAGTTATTAAGTAATAATACGCGGCGTGTAATACCCCTAACTCCTAGGCCAGTGTTTGGGGGTGTTACAATATGTCTGTAAAAAATATGTAAGGAAAGTTTCCTGCCACTCCCTTACATCACTAGCGCCAAAATTTGTGACTGAATTGTTGGCCGGGAAACTTACTTACTGACATTCCGTTGGTAAATTGTCAAAAATGAAATGGGAGTTTGGTTAGATTATTTTCGGTTACAAATCGTCCGGAATGTATTTTGTTACCGACCGAGTCGGTCGGTAAAAAATGGTCAGGAATATGAATTTTTCTAGTAGTGGTGGACTCTAGGTAAACTACTGTGTTCACTTAATTTACTTCCCTGTGAATTGTTGCTATTTGGTGATTGTGCTTGAGCTTTGATGATGGATTTGGTTGAGATTGATTGAAAATTGATGGTTGTGATATTGGGAAAACTATCCCGTTACTATTTGGAATTGAAAGGTCCTATAAAATTCAGTAAATTGAAGTGGTTATGGATTTTGGAATTGTCTCGATGAATTATTGTTTGGATTGTATGGTAATGATATGCGAGACTCTCACCGGGATATTCAAATGATTGTACACATTCGTACACAAAATTAAACATATTGCTGCGACAGCTATATCGCAGTTTAACCTCTAATGATCTACTTCTTTGTGGTCGGAAGTAGCTTTAGAAGGGTGTGCACACGTTGGTGGATTTTGCGGCCACACTTTGTTGAGTATCTGTTGGTTGAATATTTATTGACTGCGGTCAAAAGCTCCATTATCATTGTCTCGAAAGCTCCATTATCATTGTCTACAATTACAGTCCGCCGGTTGTACTCTGTCAATAAATACAGCACTTCATTACAGAGAAACTAGATCGCATGCATGCTTTTTCTTGAACTTACAAACACATATACGTTACGTAAAGTGTGAATAAACAGCGATGACAGAGTTAAGGTTAATCACGGAAATCAGGGATTTAGAAAGTAAAATGGCCGAAGAGGAAATGAGATCGACAGGAGCAAGGAAAGAAAATATAAGTTAATCCCGGACACGTCGGACTATAGCTGGGTCGTATTCTATGGCTACATTACGGACTATATAATACATTAACGTATGGCCTTTCACCTACCAAAAGGTTACATACAAAGGAACACGAGAGACACAGACCAACTAACCCCCAGCTCAGCTAGCATAGCACTAATCTCCCTTGTCTTGCTGCTGCTGGAAAGTGATTCTGATGCTCCTCCGTCCAGGAATTCAATTTCTCTCCCTTCATTGGTAAATCTAGTTGTACAGTCAGAATCACTTACTAATCTCGTAGCATTATTTTCCAACCCTCCATTCCCAAGGTAGCTACGTATACGCTGCAGCGTGCGTACTAATTACTTGGTTGAGCTCCCGGAGGCGGTTCTTAGCTAGATATAAATAAGGGGTATTGGTAATGCTCTCTTAATTTGTACCTCCTAATTGATATATACAACAAATTGATTCCAAATGGATTCATCAGCTGAAAGCTTAATAATTAATAAATGCCAATGATCATAAAGATGTAGAAGAAACTGGCGGTGAAAAATCATCATCATCATCATCTTTACAACTAGTTGAGTACCAAGGATTCTGGTACCTCCCGTTCATTGCGGAGAAAATCAAAGCGGTTCAAGAGCAGTTTACTGCACATCCAGGTGACATACTCCTCTGCAGCTTCCCTAAAACAGGCACCACTTGGCTTAAATCCTTGGCTTTCGCAATCACAACAAGAAACAAATACCAGCAGCAGGAGGAGGGCCAGCTGGGTTTGATGAGCAACCCATTGCTCACTCATTACCCTCACCATTGTGTCCCATATATTGAACATGCCTTTGGTGATCACACTTTTCATCTTGATGGTCAACATCGACTCTTAGCCACTCACATCCCATACACTTCTTTGCCACCCAAATTCCTTGACAAGTTCCACAACCCTACTTCCAACTGCAAGATTGTTTACATATACCGTGACCCTAAAGACACCTTAGTCTCACTGTGGAATTTCCTTACAAAAATCAATCCTCATATCAACTCCTTGTCTTTCCATGAAATGTTTGAATTGTTCTGTCAGGGTAAAGTGGCCTTTGGTCCATACTGGGATCACTTGGCGGGATACTGGAAATTAGCTGATGATTATAATGATTCAATTATGTTCTTGAACTATGAAGATTTGAAGTGGAATACCAAGGACAATGTTAAACGGTTGGCTCAATTCTTAGGGTCTCCTTTCTCCGTTGAGGAAGAGGAAATGGGTCAACTTGATAATATCATCAAAATGTGTAACTTTGAGAATTTGAGCAAGTTGGAAGTTAACCAAACCGGCACTCATCAAGGATTCGGCCCTGGCGACCAGGGAAATAACAACCTAATGTTTAGAAAGGGTGAAGTTGGAGACTGGAAAAACATGATGACTTCAGAGATGAAAAAAAGATTGGATTTCATTTTCGAGGAGAAGCTGAAGGGTTATGGTATCTCATTCCCACTCACCAGTACCACGGGGCCGGTTTCATCGTCTTATTAGCTACTAGTAATATATCTGCCATTAATCATAATTGGTACTCCTATTCTGTACCACTACTTCCGGTCTGTCTACATGTCATTATTACTAGCATAAAATAAACGGGCTGCCACGACGTCAAGGCTTTGGTTATATATAGTATATTACTATTTTTTTCTCTCATCTTTATTATCCTTGATGTTAATTTTAGGATCCGTTTTGGTTTCTAGTTCATCCCTGCCCTCTAGATCTTGACTACAGCCTTATGCGCTGGAACAACATCCCGCTAGTTGTGTTGTAGTGTGTGTAGACTACCTCCACAAGTCCTTGTTGGATTTTCTCACATATAAAATGACAATCAATTTCAATGTGTTTCGTCCTCTCGTGTAATACTAGATTCCATACTATGTGTATTGCTGACTGGTTATCACATTTTACCGGTATTGATGTGATGTTACTCACACCAATATCATGTAAAAGACTTGTTAACCAAGTGACTTCAGTAGTGACACGTCAAAGAGAACGATATTCCGCTTCCGCGCTAGAAAGAGAAACTGAACCTTGTTTTTTAGTTTTCCACGAGAAAGGGCTATCTCCTAGGAAAATATAGTTACCTGAAACAAACTACCTTGTGTTGGGACAAGCTGCCCAATATGAATCACAATATGCTAAGAGAACCAGCTTGGAATGTTGCTGATTGGTTAAAACAATTCCATAATTCATAGTGCCCTTGATATAACAAAGTGCATGCAAAGTTGCTTGCATGTGAACGTCTGTAGGGCTTTGCATGAACGGCTTAGCACTTGCACCTTGAAGCTAATATATGGTCGTGTATTAGATAAATAATTAAGTTTTCTGACCAATCTTCAATAAGTAGTAGGATCATCAATAGGAGTCCCGTCATTAACCAAGAGTTGTCCAACTATCATCGGTCCTTGGGTAATGAAGTGAGAAACTACCAGCCAGAACAGTCAGGTGACTACCAAGCGTAACAGGAAGAGTGTTCTCCCGGTAGAAATTGTGTAAGGACGGCCGGGCTTGGCAAGAAAGCATTTAACTGGTAGTATTGTATAGACGGGCCGGTCATGATTAAGTGACCGGACGATTAAGTTAAGGGAAGTAACCATTAGTTTCATATGTATAAGTTAAGGAAAATATAAAGGAAGGTTGTATGTAAAGAAGGTTCGAGCATGTTGTAGAATACTCCAGAAGAAGTGTATACAAGCCTATAAATAGGAGATACGATCATGTAAAGCACTTACGCTAACATCAGTACACTTCTGTCATTCATTACTTTCTCTGTCTTAATTGTCTCTGAAACACAAGTGAGGAGTAAGAGAGTGGAGTGGAGTTCACATCTCTCCACTTCATTTAGCGCCGTCTGTGGGAAACGGACAGTCGAAAGGCATCCATGATCCAGCCACAAACACACTTTCTCGATTTGAAAGAATGGCACCAGGAAGGGAAATGAAAAGGAAGTAGGAAACGATTCCATCTCGAAGCAGAATCTTCATGACATGATGAGGAGTTTTGCTAAGGACGTCAACGAGAAAATAGTAAAAAATGCTTCAACAGGAGCTCATGCAACGAGATCAAGATTACCAAAGGAAGATGAAGGAGATGGCCAGCATCATCAACAATTTGAAGAGTAAGAATGTGTCGAAAAGCAATGAGGGGAGCAAGAAAGAGAAGACATCGGTGATAAACATTACGGAGGATGAAGACATCATCAACATGACTCTTTATCCCTTCACCGAGAACATAAAAAAGGCTAAGCTTCCCCTATTTTCGTGGCGCCGACGATAGAGAAGTATGACGGGATTGGAGATCTGGCGCAACACATCAAGAAATTTATCTTTGCTATGAATACTCAGGGAATCAGTTCCCAGGCCCTCTGTAACCTATTTATGGGAATTCTCACGAAAAGAGCATTAAATTGGATTTCCACTCGAAAACCATAATCCATCAATAATATCAAGCAACTTACTGAGGAATTCCAACTCTACTTTGCGGCAAGTAAGAAGATCCAGAAAGATACCATCGAGCTGATGCATATCAGACGAAGGAAAGGTGAATAGGTGAAAATGTATAATGATCGGTTCCACAAGCAAGTTGCTGAGGTAGATGATGTGGATTAGAAGATACTGGTAAAATCTTTTGCGAATGGACTAGCTCATCCAAGACTTGTGGAAAATCGCCCCTAAAGCACCACAAACTCATGGAGAACTTGCAGAAATGTTGCATGAATTCTTGAAATCAGATCTAGATTTAAGAGAACAATGCGAAGGAGCTTGTGGCCAGGGAGCAAGCTACAAACCTTACGCTAAGGATTCCTCTAACTTCACCGGTAACAAGCCGGTGTATTGGGCGAAAGCCATCCAAATTGTGCCCGTTCGGTATGCAACCGTAGTTAGAGAAGGTTACTTGCCACTTTCAAGGAAACCTGCTCAAGAAGAAAATCCGGTGGCGTATTGTTGTGCAAAATAGTAGTGAAACTATCTTGCTAACTAATGGGCAGTGAACCAAATCATTGTAGTACAACAAGGTCATATCCACAAGGACATCGTAACTATCTAATCAATTATAAGCTTAGTAAATGTGCATAAATATGAACAAAGGTGCATAAATGTAAACTGGGGGTTTTGTGTTTTTGGGTTGTAATTGAAGAAATAAAGAAAATCAATAAAATTAATCCAACTAACCTAGGATAGATTTTAGCTTGGGGTGGATATTTGGACCCGTCCTCCCCTTATTACCGATTGTCGACCCTTGAACTTATAGCCAAACAACGGAACACTTAATTAATGAGCAACCTACTCGAGGCCTACTAATCCTAACCAGTTTAACCAAAACTTCTCAATCAGCTAAGCCCGGGTCAATTGATAGCACTAAGCTTAAGTTCTACTAAGTTGCAATGTAGTCTAATCTCAAAATCATCAAAATTAGAGTACACTGTTCTAGTCCCCACGGTTTAGGTTTCTATCTCATAATATCATTTTGATAGAATCCCATAATAATGTTAAACTAATCGGTAGGCCAAACCAACCAATTTAACACATAATTGCTAATTTGGGTAAAACCCTAAACAAATCCTAAATCATGAGCAACAAGTTTAGAAGCCATAAACACTCAATAAGTATCTTCATTAAGTACAAGGACTAAAATCGAGCATAAAAACAAGTTCAGGGTTCAACAATGGAGTGCCAGGGATTTTGGGGTAAAGTACCCATCCCAAGCTACAAGGGAGGTTAAGCCTCCATTAGAGCACAAATAAAAGAAAAGGGAGAAGAAATAGCCATGGGAGGCTGAAGAGGAGCTTCAATGGAGGTGATATTTCTCCTCTTTTTTCTTCTTTTTCTTCATCTTCTTTTTCCCCTATTTTTTCTTCTTTTTCGCATCGCTTTGCTCCCTGCTTCCTCCCTCTTTCTATCCCTTCTTTTTCTCCAGAATTTCCGACCGACCTACTTCGGGGCAGACTAGTCTTCAAAACACTGTATCTTCTTTGTTTTAGCTCCGATTTTGGATCTGTTTGCGCCCACCCGTTTGTATTTTTGTCTAATTTATTTCAAGCTATATTATTTATCATGTTTCAGCAAAAATTGTGTAAAACATCAATAAAACACCAAAGTAGAGGAAAACTAGCTAGAGTGAATGAATGAGCATGAAAAGTGTTGACAAAACATATGAAATACACATCTAAAACATGCTCATTTGGACACTCATCACACCCCCACACTTACCTTTTTTTCTTGTCCTCAAGAAAAACCAAACACCTAAGCAAGTAAGGGATGCTCAAGACTAACAAATACTAACATGAATTGTAGGATAAGAGAAGAAGCAAAAAGTGATTAAAACTTTTGAGGAGAGTGAACCATCTCTTAGTGGTGGGATAGGTGTGCTTAGAGAAAAATAAAATATAAAGTTTTAGGGTATGATCCAGAGTGCTTCAAAGTTATAAAGATTAGGTGACTTGAAGAACTTTTACCATGGTCAACTTCTTTCAAGAATGGGCACTGAGAAGAAAACAAAAGGAAAAATAGATTTATACATTTGTTTTTTACTTTTACATAAGAGATGAGAAGATAAAATTTTGGCATCAAGCCTTTGCAATTAAGAACATTCAACTCTCATTGTTGGTTACCAATGGTGTCTCACAAGTCCCTTAAAGGGTTTTCACAAAGAAGCACCTCTTAGCAATCCCTAAGAAAGAAGACAAAAGGAACCCCAAAGCAATAAAAACCTAACCATATAAGATCACTTGGCCACACCGCACATAAAATGCTTCTCAAAAGCAATCAAAAAGAAAAATTTGAGCATTTATTCCACAGGTCATAACAGTATTTGTTCTTAATGAGAACAACTCACAACACAAGGGTCCAAGTTTCTGATTTCGGACAAAGGCAAGATAAGCAAATGGATTAAACATTTAAGCACAAAATTCACCGAAAAGGTCACTCCCTGAAATACCCCGTAATTAAAAATAGTGATTAATTAGACTAATAAGTAATTTAGAGGCTTAATTAAGTATAAATAATTAGTAGGGAACAAATCCAGAAGAAAACGGATCCTTAAAATGGATTAAAATCACTAACGAACCTTAAAGCGCGTTTTTCGAAGTAACCGGGAAAACGTGTCTTTAAGCGGGTCAAATAGACTCGTAACAATTTTGGTCAACTAAATAACCATTAATAAATATTAGTGAAGCTTTAGGACCAATAAAATCAATAAAACGAGAGATTAGTAAAAACTGTCAAAAACGGGAAGTTGTGGGGTAGAAACATAAATAACACAAACTCATGTGTCCACTTTTAAAATAAAAAGTAAAGTGTGTGTGTGAGTGGTAGTGTGGGCCGATTTGGAGCCCTCTCTCTCACTCTCCTCACTTGTCTAATATACTACAAGACAAAAATAATAAAAACAACCCCACCTCACTTTACCACTCTCTCTCCTCTTCTCCTTTCCTCTCTCTCACGTGAATACCCTCCTCCCTCACTCTCTCTTTTCCTCTTCTTCAACCTCCAGCCGATTTCATGGAGAAATAAGAAGACCCCCACAAAACTCACTTCTCTCCTCTTGAAACTCCATCAAACCTTCTCCAAAAATTGTTAAAATTACACCATTGTAATCCCCTCACCAAGAGCTACGTTCCTATCTTTCCAAAATTCGAAAACACACATTTTCGTTTTTATGGGTATACCCCATTTGGAGCTTCAACACCACCATTAGAAGGCCCTCCTTCTCCTTGTTCTATTGAGGTAAAAATATCTTTGAAAACTCCATCTTTTTCTAGCCTAAAAAGCAAAACGAATTTGAGCTAAACCTTGTTTGGTTCCTCTTGTGTTCTAGCCGATTTTGGCTTGTTGAAGGAGTTGGAAATCTTGTTCTTGAACCACTCCAAGCTTCATTTGCACCTTTGGAAGGTAATAAATTTTCTAAACCCTAAAACCTATATTAGAACTTACATAATGGTTAGGGTTAGTTTTAGTATTAAAATGGTGTATTGAAATGTATATGTAAATGGGTTGTAGTGTTAGAGGATTGAGAACACCAAAACCGGTAGAGAAGGAGAAAGAGGAAGAAGGAAAATCTAGAAGAAAAACAAGGTAAGGATGCTCACCTTTGTGTAGTCTTGAATATGTATGTGTAACAGATTTTTAGAAATAAAAATGTGTATTGTAAGATGGTAATGCATTAGTAGTATAATGTGTAAGAGAATGCAAGTATGTTGAACCTTTGAAAACAATTTAAAAACTGTTACAAACAGATTGGGATTGAGTTGTTGAGTGCAGGAAATTTTTGTAGTGTTTTAGTATTGAGTTTTATATATGAGAGCTTGTATATTGATGTTTGTTGAAAACAGGTGAGATAAGGTAAATTGTGAATGAAAACATTGTGGTGAGAGTGTAAAAATATAGGGGAGCTTATGTCAAAATTTTGGTAGGATTAGAACACTTAGAGAATTGAAAACTAGGTGTTTAACAAGTGTTGTAACAGATTTTGTTTGGGAAAGATAGAGGGTAAGTTGAGAGAGATAGTTAATGTATTCTAATGCATTAGGAGTGTTAGAAATGACATTAGAAGAGGGAGTTGTAGTTGGGGAGAGTTAGAAGAGAAATCTGTGTAGCAAGTGTAACTAGAGGAGAAACTAGTGTGAGTGTTGTATGAAACTTGGAAAATTAGGTGAGTGAATTAGTATAGAATTGTGTAAGGAGTTAATGAATGAACTAGGGGGTAATATGAGGTTTAAATAGTGTTAAAACATGGGATTAAGTGTAGGAACAATGGGGAAGTAATGGGTAAAAGAGAGGACTGAAAACAGAAATTAAAATGCAAATACTGGGTCGGACCGAACTTGCGACCGGACTTGCAAGTTCGGTCGAGCCCAGATTTACAAAGACGGGAAAGCTTCTGGAATCGAGGACTTGCGACCGGACTTGCAAGTTCGGTCGGAGTAGAAAATTTTCCCGTCAGAAAGCTACTGGAATCAACCGGACTTGCGACCGGACTTGCAAGTTCGGTCGGACCAGAGAATTTTCCCCGATGTAACCTACTGGAATCGACCGGACTTGCGACCGGACATGCAAGTTCGGTCGAGCCAGAAAAATTCGCGGATGGAACCTACTGGAATCGACCGGACTTGCGACCGGACATGCAAGTTCGGTCGAGCCAGAAAATTCACCGACGAAACCTTCTGGAATGGACCGAACTTGCGACCGGACTTGCAAGTTCGGTCGGCCAGAAGAGTTTCGGTAATCTGAGCTACTGGAATGGACCGGACTTGCAAGGTCGGTCGCAAGTCCGGTCCGGTCAAAAAAAAAATTATTAAATTAAATAATAATGTATATATATATGTATACCTACATATATATATATATATATATATATATATATATATGTACATGTATGAAAGCATGCCAAAGTAAGTAGAAAGTGAACTTAAGTAATGAAAAATAAGTAAGTAAAGTGTAGTGTAAGAAGTGTAAGGACATAGTAAGTAGGAGTTAAGTTGATGATAGGTAAATTAATCATTCAATTGTATGTATATAATAGGACTTGATTTGTGACACCGGAGGACGTTTGGAAACACGTGCAACGGTGAACAGTATGGATTCCTCATGCCCCGTATGCTATCTTGGTTACTCTGATTTGTGTGTTGTGTGCTAATTGATCACCAACAAGATAAATGCACGAATCGGAGTTAATATGCATACTTGTGATATGTAGTTTGTATGGTGAATATTTTCTTAAATCTTAGTTTGTATAAATCATGAAATGTTTGGATGAATATGAATGGTGTATGTATGATGTATTGTATTGTGACCGATTGTGATGTGTTTGGACTTCTAACTTATTCCTAACAAGCTAACCATCCTAACTTAAATTGGTAATTAAATTGGAATGAGTAGAAGTCCGATATAGTTTCGGCCACGCGTGAGGATGCAGAGTCACGAGAGGTTGGCTCCAATTCCTGACTCTTAAACTGGTCCGCGGCCCAAATCCCTTAAGTGGGTAGCATCCCGGATTGGTGAGTCAAGTAAATCCCGGAGGTGGGACGGCGTAGTCCCCAGGGCCGGAGGTCCCGACGACTTAACTTGAGTATAAGTAGTAAGTAAGAATAGAGTAAGTAAAGTAAATGAAAGTAAGCAATTGTACGTAAGAAAAAGTAAGTAATGAGTAAAAGAGTAAAAGCATTCCGATTAACCCGGATGCATAATTTGGCTAACCTTGTGAAGGTAAGTGAGATGTATGCTATGATATTGTTGCCTTGAATTGTGTAATGAATTGTAGCATGTATGTTGTATGAAAAGCATGTATGTATGAAATAATGAACTGCATGTTTAGTGGACGTCAAATAGTCGGCGTGCCCTAGCTAGCACGCGGTATATGCGGAGTTTATACGCAGCGTTTGCTGAGCCCCTTGGGGCACCATTTTTACTACACGCAGGTACCCGTGAAGGATGAAGACTAGGAGAGTTGAAGTTTAATTTCCTTGTCTTTCTTTTGGATTGTAAAATGAATTTATGATGGTGTACTAAGTAGTACATGGCTATAGCTTTTGATTAGCCGGTGTACCATGGGGTACACCTTTTTGGATTGATAGAATGGAATTGGTATAGATGAGTAGCCTTAGAACTCATTCTTTTGGAACTTAGAAATGATGTAATCTAATATACTTAATACTCGGTGATCCAAGATGTAAGTATTTGGTATATGGTATTTGGCAAGTAATTTTAGTAGCTCGGTACGTTATGTTCATCAGACCGTGACTGTAAGTAAGGTAAGCCTAGCTAGCCGTATGGGCGGTTAGCGGCGTTGTACCACCCGCCGTAGTAAGTATGTAATATTCCGCTGCGAACTCGTAAGATTAAAGGACGATTAGACGGTAAGCATAGGATTAGCGGTTGGGGTGTTACAAAAAGTGGTATCAGAGCGTAGTTACGCTCTGATGTCCATAGTACCGAGCATAGGGGATTACCGAGTTAGGATTTCAACCGTCTTAAGACGGATACTTAGAAACCTAACTAGGAACTACCGTTGTTAACAACGGATACCCTTAACGTTCTTACGAACGATACCTTGCTTAAATTCCAAGACCTTTGAGTCATATCTTGCAAGCCTAACGTAACTGTTAAATATTCAGATGTCAGGCAGAGGTCCAGGCCGCCCTAGAGGAGGGGGCAATGACGGACCGGGCACGCAGACGATAGCTGAGATCGTCGCTGCCACGGTAGCGCAGATGCTACCGCAAGTAATCCAAGCAATGCAACAGAATCAACAAAACCAACAAACCCAAGCGGGGCCAATCCCTCCCCCGCCACCCAGAGAAGCAAACTGGGTAAAAGCTGTAGCGGAGCTCCGCCCTCCCTGCTTTAGGGGCGAGAGTGATCCGGCTAAGCTCGAGGCCTACATCCGAGATGGAGACGGCTTTCGAAACACTCGAAGCTCCTGCTGGAGTTCGAGTCAGAGTAGCAGCCTACTACCTCAAAGATGCTGCGATGGATTGGTGGAAGCTGGTCAAGCATGAGCACGTCAGTGACCCCACATTCGACTGGGATTCCTTTGCATCTCTCTCCGTTCAAAATACCCCGAGCATGTAAAGACAAGAAAAGGCTAGAGCTAGATGCCTTGAAGATGACAGAGAAGATGACTGTCGACGAGTACTACCGCACCTTACCTCCATCTTCGTCTCTCCCTGATCTAGGATACACCGGCCAGGTGTTGGTCGATCGCTTCTATGGCGGTCTGAGCCATCGCCTTCGGTACGGTATGGGCTACACGAGATTTACCTCCCTTCAGGTAAATATCAGTTAACCCTTAGTATCAATTAATTCCTTGAATTCTTTGAATCTTTCTTATTCCTCCTTAAATGAGAATCCCGGCTAATACCTGAGATTTCAGGAGTGTTATCACGCGGCTTCTCGCGTTGAGATCACTTGCCAATTAAGGGATGAAGAACCGCGCTGAAGCGCAAAGCCAACAACAAAAACACCAGCACTGAGGAGCAGAACCAGGGGAAGAGCTGGAAAAAGAAGAAAGGGAATTTCTTTCAGCAATCCCAAAAGAAATCCCAGGGTGAGAGCAGTGCCCATGCTGAGCAGGGCAAACCAACTGAGCTTCTTCAGCTTGGTTATTCTGCACCGGTGGCAGCAAAGCCACTGAGATCACACCCACCTAAGGGTAAATTCCTAATCCAATTTGTATTCGTATATATATATCTAGTATATCCACGCACACATGTGCTAACCCTCTAACCTCAGGTTCTAGCTCCGGTGTCGCCAAAACCTTCTCCGATGGCCGCACCTATGTGTGCAAAAGTGCAACCAGGACCATCCTGGTAAAGACTGTTATGGGAGAGACATCAAATGCTACAACTGTCAGAAGCTGGGACACACAGCTAATAGATGCCCAGAGAATGCTAAGCCAAAGGGAAACTTTCAGAACTACAAGCAGAGAGAGGGCAAGGAGGTGGCATCTGGCGATGCACCGGCCCAGCAGGCACCACAGGGACAGGGATCCCGGGGCCCTCAGAGGGGCGCACCTCAGAGGCAGCCTGTTCTGCATGTGATTGACCGTGATGGGTCCGGTTCGAAATCCGGCCCAGGTAATAATCTAAACCTTTAATCCTTGAAATAGCATGCTAGTAGTAGAGTAACTGTATGAGTGAATGCATGAGTAAATAAAATGAAGTGTGTATTAAGCATGAAATGAAGTAGTTGAAACTAGTACTCACCGTAGAAATTTGTAACCATAGGAAGCTTTAGTATCTGTTACCCGATACCGGTAAACTTGAATCAAGAAGAGATCGACATCACCAACCACGACTACACCAACAAACAGTGTCAGGTCATCCGACCAGGTATGATCTTATTAAAGGGATACCTGACACCCGAAGCGCAAATCTCAATCATTCGACGATGCAACGAGCTAGGAACGGGTCAAGGTGGATTTTACACACCCGAATTCCCCGGTGGAGCGAAGATGAAGCTGAAGATGATGTCGGGAAAGGACTGGAATCCTTATACCAAGACATACCAGGAGACACGAACACAAGACGGAGCGACGCCACCGACAATACCACCAGAGTTTCAGACACTCATCACACAAGCAGTAGAACTTGCACAACAATGTGAACCTGAACCGATCCCCGCACTTGAAGCGGATCTCTGTATCGTCAACTTCTACGAGAAAGAAGGACGACTTGGGTTACACCAAGACAAGGACGAGACAGCGGAATCTCTTGAACAAGGAGTGCCCGTAGTGTCTTGGTCCATTGGTGATGACGCCGTATTCCTGTATAGCGAGCAGAAGCGTGTGGACCTCGCACAAAACTGGTATTGAGATCAGGAGATGTCCTAATCATGGGTGGAAACTCTAGGATGCTGTATCACGGGATCAACAAGATCAAGTTGAATACGGCACCGCCGGCAATAATCAATGCCACACACATGAAACCAGGACGCCTGAACCTTACCTTTAGAAAGTATTAAATTCCTAGTATCATGTAATCTATTAGTAACGTGTATTAGAGACACGGTATGTATGATGGTTGGTTTATCAATAAAGAGCAGTGTTGATTTAATTCCACTTGTGTCCACCATCAATACTTATCCAATTGTGAATCCAATAGGTTGTGGACTCGGTACCGAAGGTAACCTGAGCATCCTCACCGAAGCACAAGCCGGCAGAAGCGGCACCATCCTAACGGGAACCTTCCCAGTAAATGGCATTGATGCCAATGTGTTATTCGACTCCGGCGCCTCTCACACTTTCGTATCACCATCCTTTGTGAAGAGGTTGAAGCTAGATGCGGATGAGCTACCGAACTTCATGGTTACTCTCCCATCGAAGGAGCGAGTAAAGTGCACCAAATACTATCAATCAGCCACAATCCAAATCAAAGGCGAATCGTTTCCCATTTCCTTCATCGAATTCAATGGATTGGGATTCGACGTAATCATTGGAATGAATTGGTTGGAGCGGCACAAGGGTAGAATCCTCTGCGCCGAGCATCGTTTGCTGCTCAAGAGTCCTTCTGGGGTTACCGTATCTTACCGCCAGAGACCGAGAGAGCCTTCGACCACACTCATATCTGCCATGGCTATGTACCGGGAGCTCAGAAAGGGCCAAGAGGTGTATCTTTGTTATGTACAAGACCTGGAGCGAGATCCAGAGTTCAGTGATGAAGTACCCATTGTATCCGATATCCCGATGTATTCCCTAAGGAGCTACCCGGCATGCCACCACCGAGAGCAGTGGAATTCGAAATTGATCTATTGCCAGGTACCGGTCCCATTGCCAGGGCACCGTACCGCATGGCACCCAGCAAGATGACCGAATTGAAAGAACAGTTAAGAGACCTTCTAGACAAAGGGTTTATACGCCCGAGCGTATCACCCTGGGGAGCACCGGTCCTCTTCGTGAAGAAGAAGGACGGTAGTCTCCGACTATGCATTGACTACCGCGAGCTGAATGCGGTCACAGTCAAAATAAATACCCACTACCACGTATCGACGACCTATTCGACCAGTTGAAAGGAGCCTCAGTCTTCTCCAAGATCGACCTCCGTTCAGGGTATCATCAGATTGCAATCAAAAGCAAGACATCGAGAAAACGGCATTCCGTACCAGATATGGCCACTACGAATTCACAGTGATGCCATTCGGTTTGTCAAATGCACCAGCAAAATTCATGGATCATGAATCGATATTCAGTGAGCAGTTGGACACTTCGGTTGTGGTCTTCATCGACGACATCCTTGTATATTCCAAATCACCAGAGGAACATGAAACCCACTTGAGGAAAGTGCTTAGAGACACTGCGCGAGAACCAGCTATATGCGAAGTTCTCCAAATGCGAGTTTTGGCTTGATCAGGTATCATTCCTTGGACATGTCATCTCGAGCGCAGGTATCTCAGTTGACCCTTCTAAGGTAGAAGCTGTACGATCATGGCCTAGACCAAGACTGTTACCGACATTAGGAGCTTTCTTGGTCTAGCCGGTTACTACCGGAGATTTGTAAGGGACTTCTCGAAAGTCGCTAAGCCCATGACTACATTGATGAAGAAAGATGCACCGTTTGTATGGACACACGAGTGTGAGCTATCATTTCAGAAACTGAAAGACTCATTGACCTCAGCGCCCGTCCTTACTCTTCCAGAGGGCACAGAGGGATTTGAGGTGTACTGTGATGCATCAGGCAAAGGAATGGGATGCGTACTCATGCAGCATGGCAAGGTTGTTGCTTATGCCTCCCGCCAGCTGAAAAAGCATGAGGAGAATTACCCGACTCACGACTTAGAGTTAGGAGCCATTGTCTTCGCCTTGAAGATATGGCGACACTATCTCTATGGGGTAAGCATCACCATCTACTCCGACCATAAGAGCTTACAGTATGTATTCACGCAGAAAGAACTGAATTTGAGACAGAGAAGATGGATGGAATTTCTTTCAGACTATGACATCAACTTGCATATAAGGAAGGGAAGGCAAACATTGTAGCCGACGCCCTGAGCCGTCGAGCACACTCGCTCCATTCGCTACGCTTCTTCTAGCTTGGTTGACGAGGTGCGAGACGCTCAGTGAGCGACCCTTACCTAACCGAAATCAGACACAAGATCGAGAATGGTACATTTGAGAAGAAAAAGTATGATTTTAAGCTACATGAAGATGGTTTGATTCGGTTGAATGGCAGGCTATGCGTCCCCCGAAGCAATGCTGAGCTAAGGGATCGCATCCTGCGAGAGTCACACTGTTCCACATTGTCAGTCCATCCGGGAGCCTCCAAGATGTACAAAGACATGAAGAGGTACTTCTGGTGGTCTGGAATGAAATCAGACGTGACAGAATTTGTATTGAGATGCTTGACATGCCAGAAGGTAAAATTGAACACCGTAGACCGGGCGGAATGGTACAATCTATGCCAGTTCCGGAGTGGAAATTTCATGATATCTCCATGGATTTTGTTGTAGGACTCCCACCTGCTAGGGGAGGACTCAACATGATCTGGGTTGTAGTAGATCGCCTTACCAAGGTTGCCAGATTCATACCGATGAAGGACACCTGGAAGGTAGTAAAGCTAGCTGAACTTTTCGATAAGGAGATTATCCGCGACACCAGGTTTCTTTCGAGATACTGGAGAGCTACAAGGGAAGCGTTGGGTACAGAATTGAAGTTGAGTACCGCCTTCCATCCTCAGACCGACGGTCAGACAGAGAGGACCATCCAGACACTGGAGGACATGCTTCGGGCATGTGCCTTGGACTTTCAGGGGAGTTGGTTAGATAAGCTTCACCTTATCGAGTTCTCGTATAATAATAGTTATCACGCCTCGATTAAGATGTCGCCTTTCCAAGCTCTATACGGTAGACCTTGCCGTACACCCTTGTGTTGGGATGAGTCAAGTGAAGCGGTCATAATAGGACCGGAGTACCTTGAGCAAGTGCAAGCTGAAGTGCAACAAATCCGAGCTAACATGAAGGCAGCCCAAGATAGACAGAAATCCTATGCGGATGTGAGACGACGCGACCTTGAGTTCGCCGTGGGCGACCAAGTGTTCTTGCGAGTTTCACCTATGAAGGGTGTCTTCCGTTTTGGTCAGAAGGGCAAGCTAAGCCCAAAGTTTGTAGGGCCGTACACTATCACCGAAAGAGTTGGATGTAGCCTACAGGTTAGCACTACCTGAGGACTTGGGGCGTGTCCATGATGTATTTCATGTGTCACAACTCAAGAAGTATATTGCTGATCCTTCTCATGTGTTGGAGCCCGAGCACTATCCATTGAGCCAAACATGAGATATGTCGAAACCCCAGTGAGAATCCTTGATAGGAAGACCAGAGACACTCGCCATAAGTCTATACGAATGGTGAAGGTCCTATGGTCAAACCATGATGTCGAAGAAGCGACATGGGAGCTGGAAGATGCCATGAAGGCTAAGTACCACAGTTATTCATAGACTAGAGTCTAGTATTTAGTATACGGGTACGGGTCGTACCCCTTTTAAGGGGGGTAGAGCCCTTTTGCTTTTGCATTGCTTCAGGGTAAGCATTGCATTGTATGGCACATGTAGTGCAAGTGAATGAAATTGGTATGCATGTATGCAGGTAATGTGTATGTGTATGGACTTGTATGTGTAATGTGTAAAGTATAGTGTAATGTGTATTGTGAATTGTAATGGTGTATGATGTATTGTGGAATGGTATGTATGGAAATGTTGAATTGTGTATGATGTGGAATTGTGTATGTTTGCAGTGTGAAAGAAGTAAACACCTCACATGTGTAGTAAGATACATTATGGCAATTGGTTTGCATAATGAGTAGATTTGCAATAAACTATTAACCTTGAGCAACTTTGAGGGCAAAGTTTCTTAAGGGGGGTAGATTGAAATACCCCGTAATTAAAAATAGTGATTAATTAGGCTAATAAGTAATTTAGAGGCTTAATTAAGTATAAATAATTAGTAGGGAACAAATCCCGAAGAAAACGGATCCTTAAAATGGATTAAAATCACTAACGAACCTTAAAGCGCGTTTTTCGAAGTAACCGGGAAAACGTGTCTTTAAGCGGGTCAAATAGACTCGTAACAATTTTGGTCAACTAAATAACCATTAATAAATATTAGTGAAGCTTTAGGACCAATAAAATCAATAAAACGAGAGATTAGTAAAAACTGTCAAAAACGGGAAGTGTGGGGTAGAAGAAACATAAATAACACAAACTCATGTGTCCACTTTTAAAATAAAAAGTAAAGTGTGTGTGTGAGTGGTAGTGTGGGCCGATTTGAGCCCTCTCTCACTCTCCTCACTTGTCTAATATACTACAAGACAAAAAATAATAAAAAAACCCCACCTCACTTTACCACTCTTCTCTCTTATCCTTTCTTCTCTCACGCGTGAATACTCCTCTCACTCTATTCTTTCCTCTTCTTCAACCTCCAGCCGATTTCATGGAGAAATAAGAAGACCCCCACAAAAACTCACTTCTCTCTCTTGAAACTCCATCAAACCTTCTCCAAAAATTGTTAAAATTACACCATTGTAATCCCCTCACCAAGAGCTACGTTCCTATCTTTCCTAAATTTGAAAAACACATTTTCGTTTTTATGGGTTAATTTGGAGCTTCAACAACCACCATTAGAAGGCCCTCCTTCTCCTTGTTCTATTGAGGTAAAAAAATCTTGAAAACTCCTCTTTTCTAGCCTAAAAGCAAAACGAATTGAGCTAAA